>JACBWW010000011.1:1276302-1380015 GCA_020086605.1 Lanius collurio | reverse complement strand
ATATAGAATATAGAATATAGAATATAATTTCCCAGTAACAAAGATAGTGCTTTAAGTCATAAAATATCTTTCACATCTGAACACCTTTGTCATTTTTCTCTTGAATTCTCATTAACAGAGCTGCTAGTGTTTTATGGTGGAAACTTTAAGTACGAAAGACCTAATATATTTTCAGTGGTGGCTTAAAACATGCTTATTTAAATAGATTTGGGCATGGAGACAGTATTACTTCAATCTTTCCAAGTATACAGGTCAGGTTTTAAAAATTCATCCTCATGGAAGTATTTAACATTTTCTTTTACTGCTAGTTCTTCTAACTTTTCTTTTCTCAAATAATTTTAATTTTCCAAGGAAAGAGTACATCATCATTACATTTGCCAAAGGAAATTTCCCTACATGGTGACAGTGAAAGATCTTAGGAACTACTTGAAAGTCTGCTCAATTTTAATGCCTTAAGGAAACTTTCTGTGAAAGACATAACTTCCTTTTCCTGCTGTGTTTCTTCTGTCGTTTGTGCTAAAACATGTGACTACTGATGTTTCTTTATCTCCCCACCCCAAGAAAGAGATACTAGTCTTTCTCAATGACCTCCTGGCTGAGTACTCAGTCATGAGTATTAACAATGAGATAGGATAGTTATCTACTAATTGAAAACTGTGGAAAATGGTAGGTCTTGGTATTGGAAGGCTTGTTGATGGATAGAATGTACTTCTGCCTGATGGAAATAGATAGGCTTGGCATGAAATGAGCTAGTCTTCTCTGAGACAGAATTGCACCCTCTGCCTTTCTTTAAAAAGAGTAGTGTATTATCTAAGACACGTTAAAGCTGTTTCTTTAAAAAAAGCACCCCATTACAGTTATGAGAGAAATGTTGTGCATTTTTTCTTACACAGGCACACACTACCCTTTCCCTAAAGAAATACAGGTGATTAACTACTACATAGATATTTGTACACATATTACAACCAACAGATCAGAAAATCCCCCAAATCTGGATTTAAAATGTCAAAAGAGTTTCAGACTCTTATTTCAGATACTTAGGGGTCTCTTTCTATGCTTCATCTGTTAGACTACAAAGGCAAGCTATCTTTAGTACAGAAGGAGAATAGTTTATCATGAAGTAGGAAGGGCTGGGGGTGTGGTTTCCTTGGGGTAGAGTGGGAAGAAAAAGGAAATTTCATTGGTACCCAACACCTGAGATTCTGCTGAGCTAAAACATATCTGGCTGCTATTGCACAGAATTGAAAGGCTTAATTAGATTCAGCTGCTTCCTGGATCAGGTGCTTGGACTAGAGTAGAAAACCAGTCCTGCTTCCATGCTTTTCTCAGGTTAGATGGGCATCACTGAAGAGTATGTGGAGAGTGAGGCTGCAGCACTTGCTGAAAATTAAGACTTTTTTCCTTCATTCATGAGGATACATCAAGGGAAAAAAAAAAAAAGCAACATAAGACACTACCACGATATTACTGAATGGATGTGGAAATTTGCTGACTCATTGCTGGTCACACAAGGACAGCAGAAAGATTAGACAATTATCTGCATAGAGCCAGATTTTCAGTTTGCCAGCCACTAACAGTCTGACTATAAGTGGAATTATGGGTGCTCAATATTCTTGTAAATTAGTTACAGTTGGTTTTAGTTTGATATGTAAATATGAAGGCAATAAATACAGTGAGCATTTGGATCTATGATTTAATGAGTCCTTCTCCCAGGAATCTTGTAGACCTGGAAGCTCCTCTTTAGATACTTTCTGAATGGGGCCTCAAGAAAATTTCTAAGCCGGCCAATGTCATTGTGAAAAGTGAGTATATCACATGAAACACAAATTAAATATGCAGATGAGATTTTTGTATAATAATTTAAAAATCTGCTTTTTAAAAAGTTAAAGCCTTATATTTTGTTAAATATTACGTGCTGCTCTATGAAACATTTATATTTTTTACTTGAAAGGGATGTGAGAAGTGTTATGTACAAAGCAAGTGCAGTGACCCTAGAAGAGAATTTTCAGGCTCAGTAAGACTTTTAAAATGTGTTTTTTTAAGTATGAGTCATTTTGATTATCGTGCATTCTCTACAAGGTGACCTGGGAAAGAGTAGGTGTTTTATTCATCGTAAATGTCAGGTGAGCTTGCTAAGTGTGCATCAAACTAGAATTTAATCTCAGAGCTAAAACCAAGAATTGAAATCAGGGGAGATTTTAAGTCCAAGGCTTTAAGAAGGTTGTGAGGAAGGTTTGAATAAGCAAATTCAGACGTACACAGAGGGCACTTTTCCTCAACCCAATGAGACAATTATGAGAATGTTTTCAGCTCTTGAATATAAATCTGAGAAAAGAGAACTATATGTATAGATAGGATTTTCAACATCAGGACTGTGAATTAAGCACTAATTTTTATAGGATATAGTACTGCTCAGATGTGTCTCCCTCTTAGCCTTTCCCTAGACTGATGCTTTCTTCAGCAGCTGTATTTCTGTTATATTGAATAATATCACTAGTATAAAATAATATCACTTTCTTTAAAAGTTTATAAGTGTCATATTTAAACAAACAAAAAATTCATCTCACCATCTTCAATACTGTTCTGTTCTATTAAGGAGGGAAAGTGTGCTGACTAAACTTTATAGTAATTTTAGTTCATATGGAAATTTCAGGACATCTCTGACATTCAAAATAGCAACTCTGTTTCTTACCTCTCCTGATCTCCATGGAAAATTTTATTCCAGCTGTAATGACTGCCCTAGACTGAGACCAGTGTATTTTTTCACAGATCTTCTGAACAATATTGGGTAATACCTGGACTGTTAAATTCTGCTGTCAAATTAATATGGGTTGCTGTCTTTAAAATCAACAAGCAATCTATGTCAGTATGCATAGAAATCATAAATCTTTATCAAGATTACAGTTCAATGAATACAAAACTAACTGGTTTACAAATAAAATTATGCAATTTTTTCATAATCCACCATCTACTTCATGTACCCCTTATGCGTGTCCCAGATGATTAATATGGAGATGTAAATTAAATTGCATTCTAAAGTTTATTTTGTTTTCTCGTTGGTTTGCTTTACTAAATTTGTAATGCAGTCTTTTTCAGCAGATGGTTAGTTCTAGTCCCTTTCATGTTCCTTTTCTGTTATGTTTGTAAAAGACCCAGCTGCCAACTGGTAGTATTTCACTGCTGAATTTATCATGTGTGATATAATTGCTCATTATGTGCTTTGCAAAAAAGTTAAAGAACTATCAACACAGTTGTTTCTAATTCCAAACAAGTTTAAAGAAAAAGTTATTTTTAACATCCATAACTCTCAGCTGATGTTTAATTATTTTAGAAGTCTACTTTTTGCAACGGATTCTTCTGTTTTGTCAGGTCTTGATTTTGAAAAGCCTTGTATTCAAGAAGAGCATTAAGAAATATCTCGTGCTTTAAACATATTGTTAAGTTTGAAGCACCTGCTTTCATATACCCACACCTTAGGTAGATTAACACAATCTGAAGTTTTGCGTGAGGGTTTTTTTTTAAGAATCACACTCAGTAGTCAAAGATGTCTAACTGTAGTACACAGTGTAATGCTTACCCAGAAAAAAATTATGGCCTGCCATCAAAACAACAAATCACTGAATGTTAATTCTCTTATATTGAAAGATGCTGAAACATTTTAAAATGCAACCAGAATTTAATAAATGTATTTCCTAACAAAATGATACTTCTATTTTCAATAAAAGGGAGTGTATAATACACTGCATATGATGACTAATGAAGTCCTTGCTAATGTTTTCTGGAATTACATGGGTGGAGAATCTTGCCACAAGCCTACTGTAATTGTCATGATCTTTTTTGAGTTTTTTAGAGACTGCAGTAAAAGAAGTGATATATTTCCCAGAGAACTCTGTAGTAATTATTTATATGTGGGAACTTTAACCATGAAGTCAGAAACCAAAATTTTCTGAAATTAAAAAAGTACAGGAACTGTTAATCAGTTGGCCCTGCAATTTCAAAGATGTTTCAATTACTTTCAAATATGAGAGAACATACACTTCTGAATTTGTCTCCTTTGTGAGCTTCATTGTTCCTGACTAGAGAAGTTGATAGCCCTGAGTATTTCTCTTTATGCGAGGCTGTGTTGAGTCAAAAGGCTACTCACATTTGTTTCCCAATATATAGATAATAAACTAACGCTGATGTTAAATGCTAATTCTAATTAAGTCAATTAAGTGATCTAGTAATAGACTTCTGTCCCTTAGGGAAGCGTATTTAGGGATTTTGAAAGAATGTCCAGTATCCTTCCCCATTCTTGTTTCTAACAGTAGATGATGGCTAATATGAGCTCATAAAAGTATAAGTGGTGTATCAAGTGATACACGTTAAGCTAGCTAATAAAGAACTTGAACTCCATATCAAAATCTCAAAGGATTTATTGAAAAACTCATGTTTTCTTTGCCACTTTTTCATTACTCTGTGACTTCGTTCAGAAAAGCAGTCCAGCATAATTAATAAGGGATATTTACTGTTCACTTAATCTTGCTTTACACTATTATATGCAAATTTCCATCAAATTTTCAATATTTGTACCTTCTTTTTAATGGGTCAAAGTACTGGGACTCCCTGTAGACAACATGACTTTTAATGTTACATCACTTTTCCTCAGTACGCCTACAGCTTTCAGTGTTATGTCAGTCGTAATATTATCAGCTCTTCCAAAGCACAGACAATGGCAAAATATATTTCATCATATTGAAACTGAGATCCTTTGTTTCTATTTTCCCTTTTTTAATTTAGAGAAAAAAAAATCAGGTTGTTTATTTTGTGTTTCTTGAATCTATTAATAAAATTCACCCTGTTTTACTTCAGATTGTCAGACCTATGGGATGAGATGATACTGGAATTCTGTGTGTAACTATGAAGCTTATCACAAAGAATTCATAAGCCTTGATAAACCATGATTGTATATTAAATGTTGGTTCTATTCCTTCTGTTAATAACACTGAGGGACAAAATCATGTAGGTTATGATGAATATTCAGAAAACAATACAGCTTAGTTAACAATACATACAGTAGCAGTGAGATTCTGAATAAATACTCCCTGAGTACCCTTTCAGGGCATCATATTGGGTTATATAAACTAATAAGTAAATAATTATCTAACATAAAATTGTGGCAAAGGAACAGAACATTTTTATGGGCCATATAAAATCTTGCATGTCTTCTCCCAAACATAAAGGACTTCTGCTCATATTACAATGTTGGATATTTCTTTCTTTACATGTGAAGCTAAAATGTTGACATAAATATATCGCAAATGAGATCCTAGAAATATTTCCATCTTCTTAATTGCTCAATCAATACCAGAACAACATCTGAGCACAAAAAGAACAGGTAACTAAAATTTTGCTGCAGTGAGCCTGGCACTAGGGGGAATAAATTCTTCTATTTGTCTCTTCCAGAAAAAAAAAACAAACAACAAAAAAGGAAATCATCATCATCAGATTTAAGGAGGGCAAGACCAAAGGATCAAAGTACAGGATTACTTAACAGGATTATTGTTAACAGAATTTCTGTATACAGAAATACAGCCCTTATATGTTTAATGATTTATGTGATTTTCTTGAAAAAGTAAAATCACTTTTAGAAGGTTCTTTTATATCAATCCCCCCTCTCTTTTTTAGCAAGCCAACAAAATGACTTCAAAGCAACTTCCTTTGGAAAATCCAAGGTGACATCTTGAAAAAACATATGTAGAGTTGGGGTTCTGAGAGTTACTTTGGTTTTAAGCAATTTCCAAGGGTCAAAGACCATGACATGCATATAATTACATGAAAATTAAAGCAATCAGTGATTATAATTGTGCATGCAAATTAGTGTTTTGAATATGCAAACACAAAGATGACTTTAAACATTTCAGATTGAACCAGTTTTTCAACTATTATTACAGGTAGTTTGTCAGGACTTAATAGATGTGAAGAACTCTATTTTACTATATGTGTAAATGGGCACCTACCTATGGTTACCATTGCTGCACGATCTGTATTAGATTTGTCTCACTGCAGCACAACACTGTGAACTTTTGCCCTTTTTATTAATCATTTTTTAAGGAAGATTACTCTCATTGAGAACTATGGCCTACATTTTCCCCATACATATTCCCCAAAATATGTATATATATGTGAATATAGCTATAAATAAAATATTAAAGGTAAAAGTTGGCAAGTGAAATATGATCTTTAGTGGGTTTTGATGAAAAAAAGAGAAAATTATTATTTATTTAGGCTTACCTTTTTTATTTTTAAGTGCCTCCAGTTGTACGTGTACAAATATGGTCAGAATAAGCTACACCTACACATCTCTCATGTTGACATCAGTTGATCTCTCATAACCATTCATGCTGGAAGTCTGACTTTAAACTTCAATCACAAATATATAAACCCTTCGGAACAAATATATCTGTGTTACCAAAACTGTCCAGAATGTTAAATCAGAATGAATCACAATCTTGTAGTAGTGTAAACCATCACTACGCTAGTATATTGTGATTATGAAATTCTCACTGACAGTGGAAAAGCAGAAAACATTATAATGTTGCTAATGAAATCAATATGGAAATTATATTTGAATGTATCAAAAACATCTGAAAGTTATAGGTGAGAGAGTAGATATTTTTAATATTGGAGTTTGAAATTCATTTTTTATTAATATACCTGAGCCCCAAAGAAAACTGTTATAATATATTCTTTCCGAGTTCTCTGTTAAAAGATCTTACCACTTATTAAGGACTTCACTTCTTGTTTAGAAGCAATCTCAGAGAAATCTGAAGGCACCAGCTTTGCCTCTCTCAACTCTTAAGTTCATTCCAAAAAGACTTCTATCATGGGATGCACCATACATAGCTTAAGACATTATATTTGGTGGGAGGAAAAATTGATGTTCCTTAAGAATCTCAAATTCCATCTATTCCTCAAAGAGGAAGGATTGAAAGAACATGAGCACAGGAACAACCTCCATATATTAACATAAGTAAGAGGAGTTATCTGTTGAAATGGAGTTAGGATAGAGAAATTAGAATGGTAGATAACTGTATACCAGAACTGTTGCTAATTGTCAGCTGTCTCTAGTACTCTTTAGAAAATTGTTTAACTGTGGAGAACATATTGCTTATCGAGATTCCAGAGTTGTCTTAATACTGCTGGATGCAGCACCCTGGATTTGGGTCTAAACAGAGAAGAGTAGAACAGAGCAGAGGGGCAAAATTTCCCACCACACTCTCCTGGCCACTCTGCTTTGGATGCATCCCAAGATACAATTGGCTTTCTGGGCTGTGAGTGCACATTTCCAGGTCATGTCCAACCTCTCATCCACCAGCATCCCCAAGTCCTTCTTGGCAGGGTCTCTCTGGATTTGTTCACTCTCCAGCCTGTGTTGGTAACAGGGGTTGCCCCAACCCAAGTGCAGGACTTTGTACTTGGTCTTGCTAAACCTTATGAGATTCCCATGGGTCCACTTCTTCAGCTTGTCCATGTCTCTTGGATGGCATCCCATCCTTCATGTATTTCAACCACACCACTCCACTTGGTGTCATCTGCAAATTTATTGTGGGTGGTAAACCTAGTATCTAGGATAAGACAATGTAAAACAGCTCTCTTATAATGTTAGTATAAGAAAAATGACTAAAATAAGCTGAGATAAGCATTAAAAAGGAAATCTAATTTTTAAAGTAAATCTACACTTCTCCCAAATAACAGGATGAGAGGAAATGGCCCCAAATTGTGCTAATGGCAGTTTAGATTTAATATTATGAAAAATGTCTTTGCTGAAATTGCAGTCAGACGTTGGAATAAAGAATAAATTGAATCACTAACTCTGGAAGCTTTCAAAAGGTATGTGAATGTGGCACTTAAGGACCTTGTTTAGCAGTGAACATGGAAGTGCTGGTTTAAGGGTTGGATTCAGTCATCTTAGAGGTCTTTTCCAATCTGGATGAGTCTAGGATTCTGTGATTGAAATACGAAAACTTGAGATAAAATATTGCTACAGTGAGGCTTTAGATAGAACCAGAGTGTGAGGCATTTGAGAGCATTTTAAAGCAAAAAAAAAAAAAAAAAAAGAGTTAGATGTCAGTTTTGATGGAAGGTGAGTATACTTTTTGAGAACCAGAGTCTTGGACTACAAGCTAGCTAAGTCCATCAATCTTTTTGTGGCAGTCATCCTAGCTACAGCAATCTATGAACTATGTTTAAGCATATTATTATTTCAGGCTTAAAGTTCAAGATTTCAACATTTTTTTTAATAGCAAAAGGACTGAAGGTATTAATCATTTTAAAAGCAAATGAACAGAATACAGAACAAAACAGCAGATTAGATTAATGAAGAAAGCTAAGTAATTTCTGACCCCTTCTTAGACATCTGCCTTGTACAAGATTTTTCCTAAATTTGTTTTGCAGTTATGTCATTATACTAATGTTTTTCATCTGTACCTAAAAAGTAAAATCACTTCTGGTGAGATTAGAAGTCATGTGCTTCCACATCAGAGAACCTAAACAAATCTGATCCTAAGAACTGTGAATTTTCACTTGATTTGGTGCTGCTGTATAGAAGACAAAAGAGGAGCTTGTGGCAGGCAGCGGGAAATAGAAATGTAACTTGGTAAGTGCAGGTGAAGCTGAGAAATTAATTTGACTCATTTTCCAGGCTAGCTAGGAGGTGAATATTCACAGAAATTCAGCAAAAATTACCAACATTTTATCTGAACCTGAACTCTTGGCACCATTATATTAGCTGGCTACTACTGTAGTACAAATAAAAACCAATAATCACAGTTAAGCTGTCTTTATGTATGCTATGAAGTCACAATACAATGTAATCTTTTTTAAGGGTTTATTTGTTTGTTTGTTTTAACTTTAGAGACTGAAATGATACACATAAAAATGAATACTATCTAAAGAAACAAATCAGAATCCATCATCAAATGATTGAGGATATATTTGCAGATGAAAATAGAGAAGTAATGAAAGACCTGTAGAAAAAGCACCTTACAACAAAAGAACATAAAGAACTTTGTATACAGCAAGACCTGGAAAGAAGAAAAGTTCTTATCAGTTTGACTGCTAAATATAAAACTGAGGGAGTTCACATGAAAGAGCCTATCTAGATATAGCTGGCACATAAATGCAGCCCTCATTCCCAGAACTTCAATCTAGAGACAAAAAAAAATAATGGGAAGACACTCACTTTGGAGATCATCTTCAATTTAGGGAATAATGCCATGTTGTGTTAAATTGTGTTTGCTTTAAAAAATGCTTTTGTGTTGACTTATTTATGTAACCAGCATCGCTAGAGGCTGGTGCTGCTCTGACTTTTACAACTATGCAACCTAATTACCTAATGAGTTGAAAGAAAACCTTCCAGAACACATGGAATTTTGATGCAATGATTGGCAAGGGAAAGCAACATCAAGTAAATTATTTATAACGTGCTGTTTAACCACATATAGACCTAGCTGGACAATACATAACAAAATACAACAAGGTAATTCAAAAGTGTCTATATCTGACCACTGAAGGAGTCACTATAGTGGTTGTAGTTTCTGCAGCACAGAAGTTACCTTGTATTCTATTTGCTTCTATCTCTCTTTTACAGCCATTAAAGTGGAAATATCAAAGGGGAATAGTTGGAGTCAAGGTGATGTAGGATTTTGTACGTGCTTTTTCCCAACCTGAACCTGGGAGGGACCCCAGGTCTTCCTCCCAGAATCTGGTAGATATTGTCTGATCCAGCACTACAGGTAACAGTTACGACCTTGACAGATGATCTAAGCCTGTGCATCTGACATTGTGCGCTATAAAGATGAAAATTTTGAAACTACCCCTAACAGCTCTGCCCATATATATGAGCACTGGAAAGTAAACTAGAAGAACATCCTTGGTGAAAACCAAAACATTTACACAAACCTTTTTACTGTGAAAGAGTTATTTTTCCTGTACTTTATACAGATATATTCTCTTACTAATAGAGATATTTTTTTCCCATTCTTGTCAGTCATGACTAGAGTCAGCTCTTAAATCTTGATGTCAATTTGCAAATTAAGTTGGCTTTAAATTATTATTTTATAGACACTAAAAGGAGTGAGGTAAAAGTTTTTACATTTAAAAAATGCTTTAAAATGTTTAAATGGAAATTTACATTTTTGCAGCTTTTTTTTTTTAACATTACTTTTTTTAACTCTTTTTCATTAAATGTTATCATCGAAGAGATAGTTTCCAAACACCTCATTTCAAGGAATTTCTTTCCTTTCATTCTTGTTTGAAACTTACTAATAGTGAGCTAAATATTTTGACAATAAATTCATCTGTTTGAGATGAGGAAGTTATTAACCTCCCCTCTGAGACAGAATTAGAATTTACTTAGCGAAGATTTACCAGCTTTTCAGTTCAACGCAGACATTTGACTTTCAGACATTTGACAAAACTTAGTAACTTATTGCATAAAATGATGTCTCTCAAAAAGATAATTGCTCAGAAATTACCCAAGAAGTTCATGTTTAATGACAGAAGTGATTTTGACAACATTTATTCTTATTGGGGAATGTTCTCATCACCATTTTGTGTTAGAAATATTACAGAAGCACAAGGAGGATGTTACTAAATTGCTGAAAATATTTGAATTTAATCCCTGGTAGCTATCAGTTTTTGTAACTTAAGGAAAAAAAATAGCACTTATTTTGCTATTCTACTTAAAAAACATTTTTTTTCCTCTTTTCTCAATTATCCCCCACTTCACTCTATCTTAATATTGTCTCAGTATGGTCACTAGTTCTTGATGAATTTAAGTAAGCTTATGTCCAAATACAGTTACTCTTTGAGGAATTTTCTTTACAGGATTGCATTTACATAAAATATGCCATATGTATTCTATATAATTTACTTATAGAACATATCTTAGCTCTTCAAACTAAAATTATTCAATAGTTCTCAACTTCCCTAAGTAGTATTTTCAGCATATCAAGTCACTGATGACCTAAAGTATGTTTTGGGAGACCAATCTATTAAAGAACTTTGTGTCACTGAAGGGTTTTGTAGAAGGAAAGCCCAGATACACAGAGAGAAGTCACCTAACCTCGTTGCTTCCAGCCACTGTCAACAACTCACGCAGGCAGTCATAGATGAGTACTGTAAAACAGAGAACATTGCAGATTTCCAAGAAATATTTTTAGAACCCTTATACAAGTGTTATGAGCATCTAATATCGTATCTTCAAACAATCTTCATGGTGACTGCTAATATACTATGGTGGGTTTGGCTCGCTCTTCAATTTCCTTTTAATATGAGACTTCATTTTAATAGGATTTCTGTTTCAGAAAATAGATACTCTTTGTATTTTATCTGAAAGAAAATATTATGTTAGAATTTCATAATGATAACTCACTCAATAGAAATGTCCAGGTCTCAGACGACATACTTTGTTGATTTGGTACTCTTGGATTTTTCCCTTCTGATTTATTTATCTAGATCAGTATGCAGAGATGGTTTTCCATACTTTTTTTTAATCTTTTTTTTCCTTAAGGCAGATAAATAACCTCCCCTCATGTCAGACACCAGTGCCATTCCTGGAAGGTTAAATTTTGAGGTATTTCAAAGCACCAGAAGTATATTCAAAGTTTACAAAAAGTCTTTTGTCTAAACGTTGATTTTCTCAGAATCTTTAATTGGATTTGAGGATCTCATCAGAGACCATTCTGAAAGGTGGTCAAGAGAGGGAGACCTGCCCCATTCCTTTTTTAGCAGACTATTAAACAGTGTAGAATATTATGGAGAGAGTTTCTTGTGTATCTCAGTTTCCTTCATTTATTTTCCTTGAAAAATAAAATCAGATATTTTTATCAGAGAGATAATTACAATGTTGTTAGAGGCAAAGTTCTGCATAGTATACAAAGCAGAAAGTTTAAATTCTTTAGCAAGATCAATTCCAGCATCACTTCTCTAGCACAGATAGTTGAAAATTTTCAGAGGAGTGACTTAAATTGAAAAACAAATTTTTCTTAACGTTGCCAAATCATTAGCAATAAGACAGTTTAATAATGGGACATTCATAAGACAACTATTTGTTGTAAAATAGCTAAAGCCTGAGTACTCACTTTTAGTTCTCCTGTCTAGCCTTCAGGTGAACCGGCTCCTGACCTGATCTACTTAAAGGTATATTTACAAGCTCTCTTCTAAGGTGAAAAAAACAAAGCTCACCTTTTTTTATGTTTTTAAAATTGTGGCTACAATCATTGTGAAATTGTAAGTAGCAAATGTGACAAACCTGTTTCCACATAAAGAAGAATGGGATAGTCCCACCCATTTCTGTTGATGTGGTCATTTCCTCTTGTGGTCAGGTGTAACTACGAAAATAAAATACTAAAAACTGTTTATGGAGCAAATGATCATTGTAACTATGTTTTACAGATATTGAGAGGAGTGATGTAATTACACAGGTACAAAAGAACAAGGGAGCTCTGAAATTTTCTCATGACATGGTTTCCTTGGCATTGTGTTCTCCCCTCCCTATCCATTATTGACCATCATCATCTTCAGGCTGGACTAGATGGTGGGTTTTAAATGAGCTGGCACGTCTGCCAATAAACTGAAAGGAAAAACAGACAAGAAAGAACAAACCTCAGAAGCTCCCATTAATCCATTTAAGACTCCTAGTTCATTTTCCACAATCAAAGAATGGGTAAAGCATAGTTTTGCAGCCCTGTAGCAGAAACAGGACAGGGGTTACATGACAGCTCTGTCAATTACCCAGCTTGCATTGCTCACCAGTCATTCTGTTTTTTCTGCTTTCTTTGATCTAAGACCACAGCAAAGATTTACTTGGGTTGATTTCTGAGAAGTCACAATGGGAAGCTCAAGATGCCTGCTGATATGCTGCAGTATTTAGGTTCTCATGAGCCAAAATCTCAGGCACCATCTGACTCAGTCAATAACTTGTGAAGGAAATCATGATATGCCTGGCACAGAGTACAAATGTACCCACATGCAAATAGCAAAAAAGTTTTACCAGTTAAGAGTGTCTGTTAATTTTCAACAGAGTATTAGTCAGATCATATTTTTCTCAAATATGAAAGGTAAAATTTCAAATTTTCCATTTTCTGAACACTGAGGCTTTATAAAATTTAACATATTTATTTGCTAAAGATTTTAATTCAGAACAGTAAAGATGGGGGTTTTTAGTTCATTTAAAGGGTCTACTAGTCTTAAATAGTCTTGTTGGGGATTTTGGATATCCTCTAAGCTATTAGAAGGGAAAAGGAAATTATGCATTCCTGTATTCATATGGTCCTAATTATCACCTTATATCAGTACCTGGCCTTCTTTCATAGATTTAGTCTATAACTCTTCTCAAAATCCAAAAAATGGCATCTCTTTTAGTGGTAGGGTAATATATGTGACTTGTCTTAAATCACACAAGAAAGTTGTCACTGGACAATTTACTGTATTTGACCAGGCAACATCAGGTAAGCACATGAAGTATTTGCTTTTGTCGCTGAAGGTAAAAAACTAGATGGCCATTTTTTCCGAGCATGTTCTAATCTGAAAATATCTAATGTGATTTTTGTGACTTATATGAGACATTCTCTTAATAAATGTCTAAGGATGACAACGCTCAAGATTTGTTAATTCATCCGAGAAAGTAAAAATGTAAGTTCTGTCAATTTGTCTTCACCTTTGGTACAAAGTTAAGCCAGTGTAAAATATTCATGTCATACATGGACGTGATGAGTGCAGAGTGCAAGGCTGCAACAGCTCAATGAATGTTTAGAAGTCAGATTCTATAATCAGATTTTTTTGTAGAACTGATATTAGTGATAGACCTGCACTCTGGAAGAACAGACAAGTACAGAAGTGAAAGGATACCCACTTAGAAAAGTATGTACTTACTGCTTTGACAGGCTTTGACTGCAGATACTACAGTAATAAAATCAGTTAATTTTTGGGAACTGTATTACAGATTCGTGACATCACATGCTCAAAATTTATTAAATGCTCCCCTCTGGTTTTAAAAATCAAAAAAATACATTTAGAGATGGGCTGTGGAGAAAACTTTTTTCTTGGTTGTTAATGGAAAAAGGATTGCTGAGATGTTTTCTATGAGGTAAAATTTCTGCTATGATATCTGTAGAAAAATTCAAATTTCTCTTAAAGTAAAAAAAGAGAAAGAAATGAAAAAAAAAAAAAAACAACACAAAAAAGTATTAATTTTCAAATAGAGGAGATACTGCTAAAATAATGATTCACAGGAGACAGAGTTTTCTGATCCATGTTCCAAATGTAAAAATTCTTCAGTCCACTCACATATTCTATAATGCTGCAAAGAATTGACAGTTCTGACTTCAGAGCTGAATGACATTCAAAATATTAATAAAACACCTAAACAGTCAATTAACTCACCCTTGGAAAATGAGGCTGAAATAAAAGTCCAATTGGTACAACTCCCTCAGCATAACCCTCTCTTTAGCAGATTCTCACTATAGACAGATATGGAAAATTACTTCAGAGCTATACATAATAGAAAACCAAGGGTCACAAACTGAAAGAGGAAAATATAAGTCACAACATGAAATGTAAGCCATGAAATGAATGACAGCACAATTAACATGACAGAGAGAACATGGAAACTTGTCAGAAATTGCTGCATGGCTGCTCAAGTTTGATAGGAGTGTGGAATTGATTTCTTCACACAATCTCTTAGAAAAAAGATTTCAATCAAAAAGTGAGGGAATGAAACTCATGTATATACACTTTTCTGTGTTCTTGTATATGTGTTTGTAAGTCCTTGTATGTGAGCTGATAACAGAACAAGGAGCACAGCAAAGCTGTTAGATCAGGCAGACAGGGAAAAAATGGCCCACTGTTGAAACCATGAGAGGCAATAATTAAATGAACGCACTAAAGAGGACTTTGGACTGCCTTTTGGCCATCAGAGAAATACTTTTAATGGTATTACAAAGAAGTTAGACAACTGTTCCAAACTAAAAAGGGTAAAAGGGTCTTTTTAGCTGAAACTTAAGCTGCACCTTATCAGCAACAATTTATTCTGTGTCTGCTGTGAAGAAACTAGTATTAAGTAGATCCCGTAAGAATGGAGATGGGAAGTTGTTTTTTCCTGTGCTGTGAATCTGAATAGAGATGTTAGCCACTTTGCTCAATAGCTCTCTTGTAAAAGAAATTAAGTCTCTGCACCTTCCATCAAGAAAAGCACTATTTATAGTTCTCCATAAGTGACTACTGGACCCCTTGAGGGAAACACACAGCAAAACCCCTTAACTGAGCAATGGCAGACATTTGCTAGCACATCTCTCCCAAAGTTCCATCAGGCTTAAAATGCATATAAAAAGAACGAGGAAAAAATTGCTCAAAGAACTCATCTTTATAAACTAAACTTCTAATTCTTTAAATCTCTATCAGTTCAGAAAGAATATGTAAGGGGTAACATTCACTGGAGTAAAACTCTCTCTCATTATCCAGCCTAGAAGAGAATTAATGACTATTTCAGTTTGTGATTAGCTGTAAGAACAACTGTGTGGGCAATTATCAACTTCTTATGACTGTCTAATCTGTACCGGGCTGGTTGTGAAACAGAAGACAACATTCTGTCTGAGTGTGTCTGGTGACAGAAAGGAGCGATCAATAGATTAAAAAATACTGATCCAAATAGTTCTTTGCTGAATCCGCTGTAATGCTCAGAATTGAAGAAGAGGGATAAAGAGAGAGAAAGGAATGTATGATTCAATAAGCATTTCTACTTTTAATCTTGGTTCAAGGATGTTCACTGCTTTTGTGTAAGAGCTGAAGGCATATGTATACGTTCCAAATTTTGAAAACTATCCTAACTAAAGATTGGAAATACAGGTCAGATGATGTCATCAGATCCCCCTTTTGTCTTATGATTACATATGACAATACTTGCTTAAGAGATTCCATACAGAACTAATTTGAAATGATTAGGCAAATTTTTTTTTTATTTGACAAAAAATGAAAACAAGAAAGAAACAAGATCTTCCTCACAGTGAGATGCGAAGATAACGGTCAGGTATGAGATAATTTTTTTTTTTAATTTGACTCAGTACTTCCTTAACATGTGCTTAGTTGTTTTTGTTTTTCTTTCCAAGCTTGTTTCCAA
This sequence comes from Lanius collurio, assembly GCA_020086605.1. Lineage (NCBI taxonomy): Eukaryota > Metazoa > Chordata > Aves > Passeriformes > Laniidae > Lanius > Lanius collurio. The sequence goes on along the minus strand of JACBWW010000011.1, from coordinate 1,363,856 downwards.
ATCATTGTGATTTTGGTTTTTTGTGGAGTTTTTATGTAGCAGAAAATGTATGTCATGCTGTGTTATGCTGTATGCTATTATACTATATAATGCATAGTTATATATAACTATATATAACTATATATAACTATATATATAATATATGCATAGTTCAACTCCACATAAATAATACCAGGTTTCAACAAATGAAATAAATTGCTTTTTCTCCTGTCCTTTCCAGGAAGCCAGAAGGGAGCTGTTGAATTTCTTGCTTACACATTTTGAAGTAGGTGACATTCTCACAGAATGTTCCTGCACTTGGTTATTATAAATTTTGCAGAAAACACACTTTTGCACTGGAAGGAATTTTAATAGAAGACATCAGCATGTTTGCTGCTGGTTTAGGGCCGTCTTTGTTAGCATTTCTTACAAAACTGTATTATTGAGATCCAGACTTTATAAGGTGCTCGGCTAACTTGCTCCTTCTAACAGTATTGTCACTATAAGCAATTAAATGTGCATAAAAATGACTGAATGATTACAGTAACTGCAACATCTTAATATCTTCCAAGAGGAGTGCTCTTATTTGTTGACAAAAGCCTATAAATTCTATATAATTATAACCATTAAATATAACAATCGAGATTAAAGTGTGCTCTTAATAACCATTTAAAATATAGCTAATTTAAAGTATTATTTTTATTTTATTTAATGGAAATATGTAAGTGCCTGTATAATTTTTTCTTCAAATCCTTTGAGGTGAGGATCTGCCTGACACAGATGTTGAATATACCAAAGGAGCCTGCTTTCTTTTGTTTAAACTCATAAGTGATTTAATGGATTCATCACTAAATGTTCAGAGAAAGTAATGTGGGAACATAGACACACATGGGAAATATTTTATAAATAGAAATCTAATAGTTGTGTCAGAATAGGTTTGAAATTCCACTATGAAAGGAGGGTTGGCTTTGGTCTGGTTTTGTTATCTGTGGAATATAAAGGACAATTAAAGAAACAATGAAGAGACCTGTTGTAGGGCTATAAACCAATATTAGCACACATTATAAGTTTAATGATCTAAATAACAACGGAATATTTCTGGTTGTGCAGACATTATAAAAAATTACTTACAGAAGCCTGAAGTCCAAGAATGGCTACATTGCTAAATACTCCTTCTTCAAAGGTTGTATTAATTTATCTGTTTCCCTAAGATTAAGCAGGACTAAAAGCTGCTTGTATAAAGTAAAACAAGTTGTATTTTCTTTATTAAAAAGTAAAGTAAAAATCTTTTCCTGATCCATATTATGTCACACTTCATTTCACAAAAATGACATATAAAATTGATCATGCTATCAGGTACTCTAAGAGATATTCCAGGAGTTGTTCCTTATTTGCTTCTCAATAAAACCTTACCAGAAGAATCAGGTTTACTTTAGCTTTACTGAGAGAAGGTAGGCAGTAAGGGTGTGCCAGAGTATGAAGTGCACATTTGCTCTAGCCATTTGCTTGACTTACATTTTCATCAAGTGCAATTTTCAGTTGCATTTTCTATATGGAATGTGAAAATGCTACATTTAATTTTTTTTCCTATGGTTTATGAAAGAGAAATATCATGATAATCCCTTGTTAAAGCCAAAGGTTGTGTATCTGGCTTTGGAAAATACTGTGGTTCATACATTTCCTGGTTATACAAAAAAAGTCGTACATTTCACATGCTGAATGTTCACATTTCCTAAGCACACTTCATTGTGCTTTGTAAGTAATGTCTGCCCTCTAAACTCAGTGTTTACAAGGCTAATTATTACCCTGCAGTAGATTTTAGTGATGATCTGAGACAACCAAGCTGGCTTGGCCAACTTATAAACTCAAAAACTCAATATATTTGCCCCAGCAATGCAAAAAGCAGTAGATGCTGTTCTACTGAAAACCACCAAGTAACTGTGAAACATTGTCTGAATGAAAATATTCGATCCACACTTCAGTGGGAAAGGAAAAATTATACTCAAATCACTGTCATCATTTGGAAAAACAGTTCTAAGACATTGCTTCCAAATGTAAATCTCTGCTTCCTCAGCAGACTCAGAGATAACTACTCCAAAATGAGGAATTGCAGAAGGAACATTATCACCTCTCATTTTCATCACTGGAAAAAAAAAAAAAAAGACTTTATGAAGTCTTGCAAATCTTGTCTTAACTCTGGTCTAAGATATATTAATCATCTTGTGCTGGTTTAGCCAAATTTAGAAATATATACTCTGAGAGAAAGCAGGTCACAAACCACCCCTCCCCCATCAGGTTCAGGAAAAAACTTTTTCTTCAAAAGAAAGTGAAAGAGATTAAAACTATTTATTTAACAAACACACAGGAAAAGGATAATAATACTAAACAATAAACCCCCTCATTATAGAGAAAAAAACTGGGAAAAAATCCAAAGTCCATCCGTAGGTAGTCTCCCTCCTCAAAGCTGAGCCTTGGCCCAAGGCCAGGCCTCTGTGCTTGGTGAAAAAAGCCTTTCCCAATGGGTTCTATGTGAAACAGTCTGAGGAACAGAAAAAGAAAAATCCAAAATTCCAGGGAAACAAAATCCAACTCTCTGGAGGGAAAAATACTGAGAGCTCACTGAAAAATCAGGATGCTACTCTGTTCCTCTCCCACAACAGCCGAATGCCCACGCCAGGGAAAAGAAAAAAACTATGTAGAGAGACAGTGTTATCTCTGTCTGTCTGCATCCTTGAAGGTTTATTTTTTAATTCTCTCTCCACTCGGGCTAAATTTAAAAGCATGGAAAGGCATAAAAGTAATTTTTGGGCATAGAGCCATGATAGGGAATGCAACATAGAGTCACCCTAATAAACATCTATATTGTTCTGTCTTTTTTTGGATCATCTGCTATTCAAAGTGGGGTCAGGAATAACCTGAGCATTAGGAAATCCAATGTAACCCTTGGCAGAGTGTAACAAACGTGCTCCCAAGTCAATGTTGATCCTCTGAACAACTTTTACAAGTCAAAGGTGTGGCAAGTTCAGATGACATATGTGAAAATATGGTGTGAAGACTAGCTAGGATTACTATGCAGTGCTGCTCAACTTTTGGATGGAGGTCTCCAGCTGACATCCAGTTGATTAATGGTGTCCTTGAGACCAGCTGTGCTCAAAAGATGTAGATTTTTATTATCAACTGTAAGTGTGTTTTCTCAGTTAAGACTTGGATATATTTTTCAACTGAAATGTTTCATTCACATCAAGACAGTTAGGATCAGAAGCAGGAAAAATCATATTTCCTACTACTTCCCATTTTTCCACTAAATGCCATTAAAAATGTGAGCATTCATTAAAAATTCCTTCTCTTATGCAGCTGCTCATGTACTGCCTCAATGGATGCACCAGAGATATTGAGACGTGCTTTTTTCCAACTGCCACATGGCACAGCAGGAGTGAACAGCAGAACCGAACAGTATCCTTTTTTCTTATCTTTCAGACCTTGGCAGTCAGTCCCACTATGGCACCTCTCTTTCGATGACAGAAATGGAAAGTATAAGAACAACAATCAACATCAGATCTTAGTTTGAAAGATGCAGAGAATATATTTAGCTCATCAAAGACACATGCTCTCCAAATGGCTAGAGAAAATCTCATTTTTGCATTTTTAGATTCTTGTAGGGCTCATTAAGGGTTACAGGGTAACTGCCTTTTGAGGAATTCTCCATCACTGAGATGGTGTACCCTGCTCTCTCTGAGTCTTTTCTCTTCCAAAACTGCTTTTGTAAAATTTTAAAGAAACATTTGACTGCCAAGAAGTAAAGTTTTATATAAGCACTATATGATGAGTACAAGAGTAATTTGAGCAATAATGTGTGTAGGAAGGACTGTATTCAGATAAATAAAGTGCATGGCCCATTTCTTGATCTATCACTTTGACCATTTAGCCTATGGTCTTGTGATCTTATAGGCTGTAATATGGTGGTGAGTAATAATTCAGTCTAAGGTTTAAACAAGAAATAAAACCTCTATTTCTGAAGAATATAAGCAATAAGATTCTTTTCATCAGACATATATGTGTTTTATTTTTGACAAAAATAACCAGCTGAAAAATCCCTTGCATTTTCTTTAAATGGAAACTTCTGGGAATGAACTGATGGCTAAAAGAAAAATCGCCTTCAGCCATATATTGATTTTAAATATCTGGATTCAAACTTTGTTATACAACATCTTGTGGAGAGATGAGGCTAACATAACTTTTCAAAGAATAAATCTTGATAATTGTTCTTGACAATTAGCAAGAAACAAAGCCCTCAGTTTTACTGAAAAAAACAAATCAATCCAAACCAAACATTCCTAGAAGCTGGAATTTTTAAAAATGACAAGTCACACTTGTTTATTTAGTTACAAATTAAATGAAAATATTACATTCTTTTTTCTGTTCTTCCAGAGTTCCTTAAGACTGTATTTTGATCAGAGAAGAAGAGAGGTTAAAAACTGGTAATATCATTTTAAAATACAGATTTACATTGATACGTGAATAGCAGAATTTTCCCAAGGAGAATTTAATTTCAAAGTTTACCTGTGAAACTGAGATTGGTGTTCATTGGAGCTTGATAATGAAAACCCTCCAGAGAAAACTCAGACCCAGCACTGTGGATATGTATGGCAATTTGCAGCAAGTTGTTTTTTAAACCTGACAAATAAAGTGAATGCCATATGTTTTAAACAATTCATATTTAATATTTTTTTTTGTTCTATAAAAAGAGCTCTTTAGAGAGAAAATTCAGCATTCATATTTTCTTGTCTATCAAGGAAATATTTCTCTAGACTTTAAATAATGAGAAGATATTAGAGGTTCCTAAGTTCCCCTGCGTATTATTTGAATGTTACATAGCAGTTCATTATTTCCAGTGAGTGAATTCTGTGTCTACATTGTGCTTTCACTTCCCAACACAAGTAAATGTGAAGCAATAGAAAATCAATGCTTTAGAGGAGTAAGTGGTAAATGAAGCAAACAAACTGATGTTTCTTTTTGACTTTTTTTTCCTAGAAGCTCCGATCTGTGAGCTAATGCTTTACAGAACCTGAAAGCAACCTCATATTTTGCTATAACTTCTTTTAAAACAGCATCCTTCTTTTCTCACTGGGTCCAAATCATAGGTTTAGTCTCAGACAGAAACAGATGTCATCTCTTTCAGATGTAACTGTAAGTGTAATCAAGGTTTTATCAGACCCATTTTACGATCTTTATCTTGTAAATGAGCTTCTTAATCCATTAGGCTGATTATGCAAAGCATGATACAGGGCCAGCCTTTCAAAGTTCATTTTATAAATGGAATGTGGCTATCTCACTTTTAAAGATTTCTGAAAAGCAATTGCCAATTCCACACATTTGGGTGCATCTCTGATGGGAAATGCAAATAGAGTTGATAATGATTGCAGAATGTCGGGAAACTGCATGAGGTTTTTATTAACTTTGATAAGTTATACTATATGCAGATGGGGCAGTCTGCTAGCTCCATTCTTTTCAACCTTGAAAAAAAATAAGCTCTTTGACACAAGATGCATGCAAGAATCTTTCCTTACCCATAAAAACCCCAATACATTGAAACAACTCCCAAGGAAACTCAAAACACTACTAAACCTCCCAAACTCTCAACTTCTCCCAGGCTTTTTTTTGTGGTCTTTTCAGATTTTCTTGCTATGAAGACAATTTTCGGAGAAGTGATGGTGACAGTAATCCTTCACCATGTCAAATTTTCTGACTAGTATATTTGGAAGAGCTGGAATAAAATATACTCACACGTACATTTATGAGATCAGAAGTACAGCTATTTCAGGAATCAAGTGATATTTTCCAGGACTACTGTGCAATTTATGAAGTCATGCAAAGGGGGCAAATTCAGCTACTCAAGGTCAAATGGCACTATTAGTTCATGTGGGATACTGGGATAAAAATACTTCTGTTGTTCCCACTAGTGTGTCTGCATGAAGAAAAATAACAGTTGACAAAGAGAGATGCCCAAGGAATTACTGATGTGACACGAGATGATGGGGTTTGTGCTTCTTATATAGGTGCTGTATCAAACAAAAGAAACAAAAGAAAAGATACATTTAAGAAAAAGTTTTTGCTAACCAATCACAAAAACAAAATATGGGTTCTCTTTAATTCTACCTGGGTACAATTTGGCATAGTTTCACTGAAGTCAAAGGACTGAGCTCAATTTAAAACTACGAATACAGATCACTGAAAAGTCTGTAGTTATGCCATCTAATATTAAATTATTGTTCTTTAACAAGCACATCCAATTCATAATTGAAGTAAAAATTCAGAGCAAAAGTTTTTGCAGCTACAGTTTGAAAGTTAAGTAGAATATGAAGTATCTGGCAAATATAAAAAGATAATTTTTTTGTCTGTTTCCATTTTAAAAAATTATGAATTTTAACCGAAAAAAATATTTATATTTATAAATTTCTATATAAAATAACCTTTATTGCTACATGAAATCACTCTTTGATTAACTAGAAAGTGCTGCTCAACTTTATCCTCCTACTATTACATTTCGAATACATGATACAAAATTAAGGTTGAGAGTAAGATTTTCTATTAAGGAAACACAATTTGAAAAGATCTCATAAAGAAATACATCCAGCTAAGTACAGTTTTGTAGTTATTCAGCTACCATTTTTCAGATTTTGTTTCTAGCCAGCTAAGATAACAGTAATAAAAAAAATTCTATGGAAGTGTACGGTTTAAATAAATAGCAAGAAAGGAAACTGCAGTTATGAATCATACTTTTTCCTGAAAACACTGATCAATGGCCATGGATTTATGGTACCAGGTCTTAAAAAGATCATTGAGACCATAAGTAAAACATTGATAACATTAACTGTATTGCTTCTATGCATTCTTCTTGCAAGACCAAACATGAATATTTTGTGTAACACCGGCATACAAAATCTGAAAATTAGATGGAGAAAAAATGTCTGAAAATGAATGTCAAAAATAAGAGTATGAAACAATTATTTAAAGTATTCAAAGAAAGAAAAATATTTATCTAGATATTTATTGCCAAACAGGAATAATTTCTGATCCATATATTATAGACACATTAAAAACCTCCAACCAACCAACTTTTTTCATTTCAGATATACTAGAAAATTACTTTTCTAAAGGCCAACAATTACAGAGTCATGACAGCGAGTTCTGTGAATCCATTTCACATGTTTCTATACTCATGTATAATAATATATATGTTTATATATATATACTGGATATCTGTATTAATCAGATTTAAAGACATTTCCTTTGTAAGGAAATTAACACTTCACAACAAATAAACAAAGCTCAGCATTTTCTATAGTATATCTATTACCACTTTGGTTTAGCAGAAGTGCAACACATTGACGTGGAACAATAATTCATATCTCAAGGTGATATCTCTGCTAAGGCAATGAAAGTGAAAATCAAATTTTTACCTTAATTAAAGTCTACTAAAATATTCTTTTAATGACAAAAAAATTTAGGCTAGGATCATCGACAACCAAATATTAAAAAAAAGTCTAAATTACTCACTTGACTGGGCAGAAGTTTTGTGTGTATTTGAATGTAAAGGGGGTTAGATAAAAATAGAGTTAAGGGGGGAAAATGATACTTTGTTACTGTATAGAATCTAGTATAGTTTGGAACTGTTAAGATTTTTGTTATCTGTATTTTACTCTGTCCCAAGCTAAAAATAATAAACAACTCAAGAATTTCATGATATTCTTTAAATTTTGCCTTCATTATTTTCATGAAAAGAAGGATCAGGTCATACATTTAGATTAGAAGGAACACAAACAAAGAAATCTTGGGAGATCTCATATCTTTCCAAAACACTAGGCCAGATCATGTTATTTCTTCTAGTCACACATACACTCATACCTTATCCCAGAATGAACAGTAGTATTGTCCACTTGTTTGTATCAATTTCTTATGTTTTGTTCCATGCTTTTGATCTGCACGTAAAAAAGACTGAAGATCTAATAATCTAGGCCACGGAAGAGCTGACAGCTTTGTAAGTCATACAGTAATAATTACATCTACAATGTAGAAATGTTTCACTACTATTATTGCTGTTATTTTTAGCTTATTATTCATCATTATTGTTATTGATGTGGTTATTATTAATTCAAATTTTTTCAGAATCCATCTATGCTTTGCCATTATTTGTTGCCTTTTAAATCTATCAGACCTGGCTGTTATGATGTAGAATTATGCAGGTATTATGTGGTTTTGTTTGTACTTATAGGCTTGGACTCAACTGACAGTCTTGGCTCCTGAAGAGAAAGAGCTTGGCTCTGTTATCCCTACAAGCTGCCTTTCTTTCTTTCTTCCCCTCCTTCACTCCTTTTACAGTTCAGGCTGATCTGGCAAACTGACAAAAGAAACTGCAAACATGTCCACAGATCCTCCTTCTGCACTTTAAAAGCATGGGAAAAGGAGAAACGTCTAAGGAACATGAGGTCATAAGGTTATTTTAAGTTCTTGTTGTCTTGTACTGTGCAAGTCAGGTTCTGTTATTCAACTTTTATTGCACAGTTGCTCTCTATGGAAACTTCCAGTCTTACATTCCCAGGACAGGCAGGAAAAACCAATACAGTTAAAAATGTGCTGACAGATTAAAAGAAAGTAATAACCACTTTATCATCCAATTCTAATTCTGCTATTGAATGTAAGCAAGAGTAGACAGCATGAAGGTTTCTTGGGTGAAACAATATGCCTTTGCGATCAACTTCCTCTTTTTGCGATGTTTCCTGCAATATAAGGGATTAAGAGTTTCTAAATTAACTCTCTCCCAAATGGGAAATAAAACAGAGCAACATACTCAAAAGTGTCCCTGGTACTGCTTTTTAAATTTAATTTGTATTCACTGCATTCCTTGTCTGAAAGACCTTCAGAGTTTTCTGAATATATTTATTTGGTTTATTGTTTGTGGGTTTTTTCCCCCAAAAGACCTCTTCAGCAGCCTCAGATGCATTATTAGTGCAAGATCAAGCAGTCCTACATCTTTCTTTCTTTCTTTTCCCTAATGAAGCTTCTGCTTCTTCCAGGCCATTTTGATCGTTGCTGAGTTTATTATTTGCAAGTGCAAGACTTGCTATGCCTCCTAACTTTCCTGTTTGTTGGGTTAGTTTGCTAGCCTTCAAGCTAGATGACCTTCCCATTTTGTCTGGAAGAAAAGTTTTGGAGATAGGACACAGGACATATATGCAAACCCAGCCCTAGATTACCCTTCCTGTTGCTAGCTCTGACTCTATACTAACTTTAACTTTAATTCTATACTAAAGACTATTTTTTTCTGTAATGATGCCATGATGACTTTTTTCCTTTTCTTTTATACCCCTTTTATACCTTGTAAGTTCTGTATTCTTAGTGTTTTTCAGCCTACGTTCTTAGACTTATTTGGCAAGCTAGGAAACTAAACATTTTAGAAGCCTCGTAGTTAGGGATCAGAATGCCTCAGACCCCAAAGAACCACCTGGGGAAGGTTCCTTGGGGAGAGGGGCTCACTCGAGCCTCTCATTGGGGAAACCGATAGATATGCTAATTAGTAAAACTTATAAGGTTATACCAGATCTTTTGGGGGTGGGCATTGTGTGCATTTCCAGGAACTCTATCTGGATATAGTGCACCTAAGGATCCTTAAAATAAACACAGAGGTAAAATCCCTTTTTCCCTTCTAATTGTGCCTGATTCTTGATTTTAAGACCAGGAAAAGGCATCAGTAATGGTGCATATATTCCTAGTGAAGTGATTCAGTCCCATCATGTGTATTCCTGAGGTCTTTGATGTCTGGGAATTTATGACAGCAGAAAATTTTGTTGACTAACAGCCTCCAACTAGGAAAGAACTTAGTCTCAAGCCTATGCATTACTGACCATTTGTTTCACTGTCTAGTTTTTCAACGAGGAACTCCATTTATTTAACCATTGTGCATCTGATTTTCTTGGACAAATTGTTTTCATCTCTATAACACCAAGCTCCTCTCATTATCAAATAATGAGCTTTTTTACAGTGGTTAAAAAAGTATTTTGGAAAGTTGGGTTTTGAAGGGAAAGACATTTCAGTCAAATATGCCAGTTTAATGAAGCTTCCAACAGCCCCAGGACACAGCATCATGTGTCTATTTTTGCAATGAGACGGCTCAACCATGATGCTTCTAATAGGGCTAATGGAGGTGGTCCTTGACCTCACTGTCTGTTTGAGCCCCCTATATTTTAAAATTTTGGAGGCAATGTCCATAGTTAGTTTGGGAGATGTACAGATCACTGGCCTATATATCAGGGGGTATGGCCAAGTTTTAACATTCATATTGCTCTCCAATTTGCATGACACGCCATTACTATTCCATAATATATTTTTGGATTCAAGCATACTCTTTTGAATGCCTCAAAGCATACAATGTGGATTAATGCTTTGAAAATCGAGACCTACTCCACCCCAGGGGCTGCAGTGCTGCTAGCATTATTTCATACAGCAAAAAATCTAAAAATTAACCACCTTGCCCCATTATCTCAGGTCACTATTTGTGTTCTAGGAGTAATCCAGAGGCAAGACTTAGGTAGCATGAAAGCAGTGAGAATATCACCCTGCAGACTCATGGCTATGAAACATTTCCTGACTCTTTACGTTTAAAGATGTTTATATACATGCAATTACTATCAGAGCTTAGGGTCTCAGATCAGAGCTCTAAGGCTGCTTTCAGGCTTTCAACCTTTCCATCACTGATCTGGAAAACAGGAAAGGCTTTCTGGCCTTCTGAGCTTCATGTCACAAAGGAAATACAGACAAATTGAAAACTTCTCTTCCCTTACAGATCTTTTAAAATAGAATATTCTATTATTTCATCTATTCAGGAACTTCTCAAATTTTGCATTACATTCCAAAACAGGTAGTTTGTTGGTTTTTTTTTCTGGAAAAGAATTATTAGTTCTAGTGAGTCTGTATAGTTTATTATATGAGTAAGTGTACTACAACTGGGCATTTTGTCTTTGCATTTTTATTCTTTTATCACTCTTTTTCTTTCCTTCTATGTTGCAACAGATAGGTATTTATTTCTATACAAACTAAAGTCAGTTTTTATTGAGTAATAACAAGGCATATTTTACTGTGCACTTTTAATTTTATTCATTATTCTTTACTGATCATATCTATATTTCTATATATTATGGGTTGTCAATGTAATCCGAAGTGGTGACACCCAGAATCCTTACAGCATGTGCCATAGCATCATTTCCATTCCAATGCTTCCCCTTTTTTTCCATTAACTCAAAATGCAAATATTTCCCAATATTTCTTTGAGTCAAAAAGATTTATGCAAGACTTCAGCACTGGTGACTAAACAAAGTACTGCAGCTGTTCAAACTTCCACTGTAAATTTTTCAACTCAATGAGACAAACATGGGCTCTATCATCTTCCTTGCAAATTATGCTGTCACATTTCTACAGTGTTCATTGTGCTGTCTTTTTCAGCAATTTGTCAGCACAGGCCACTGTGGAGGTTGTAGGCAAATTCTCATTTGGAGAACCACATAGACCATCTGCAAGGTTTAAATCATAACACATCAGGGATTAGAAACACACAACACAAGGGGACAACAAAAAAGCAAGCAAAAATATCAACTATTATTTCTGCGTAGCTACTCCTGACCGGGGGTTAGCAGTAGATACTAAGCCATCCGAGGGGCAGTGACGGGACCCAGCCCTGAGGGAGGGAGGGAGGGAGGGAGGGAGGTGGGTGGGAGCAGGCTTCCCGCCGGCTCAGGGATGCTCAAGCTCAGGCCTTGGTGGTGTCCAGCACGGCTTGCCAGCCTCAGTATCACAGGGCTGTAGCCTGAAGGTAAGCACCTCACTTTATTCAGAAGAAATAACAAACTGATGAAAGAAAGAGCATCTCTAATGAAATGCATTGGACTTTTTAAAATCTTCATGTAGCATTACATTTCTTAACATTTGCCAGCTAAATTGTTGACATGTCCGAAAAAAGTAGAGTACAGGAAACAGAAGAAAAAGGCTTTTTCCTCCCTTTATTCATATTCATGTTAATAGACGTTCTCTTATTCCTTGCATCAAACACATAGTTTCACAAGTCACACAGTCCACTCCTCCTGGTTTTGAGGGAAGGATAACTATATTCAGGGTTGTTTTAATCTGGTTTATAAACTTTCAAACAGGTTCAACAGTCCTCCTAGACAGTCTAACACAATGCTTCATTTTCTTTAGCTGTGTTTTGCTTTTCTGGCTTTTTATTCAGAATAGTAACACACTAAGCATTCTAGGATATGAATACTCTAAATTCTCCAAATGTCCCATCATGTTTTCTTCAAATAGAGCTTTTAATTTTTGCTTCATACCCCAACACAAATCTTTCACATTCCTTGATCTTTTCCACCATAAATGTTTTTTTTACAATTTATTTATCTTGGCTAAACCAAGTCCTTCAGCTATTCCCCACTAATCACTCATTATAAACCTCCTAATGTTATTCTATTTCACTTTTTTTTTTAAAAGGTGTTGACACTGTACAGAAATCTTTATGTCCCAAAATAGATGCATTACTCAAGGTCGACATAGCTAACAAAAAATAATGACCCAAAGTAAAGAAGAATTTTAATTTTTTTGGATATTTTACATATTTTTTCCTCTCTGAGGATTAATCAACCTGCTCTAGGCTGTAAGAATATATCCATTTGAGTTTTGGTTTCACGATCATTTATTTTTGCCTGAATTTAGAGGAGAAGCAACCTTTTTCCTTTCTTTCTTTTTTAGTGTAGGTTTTTGTATTTTTTAATTTGTACACTGCATAAAACCTGAGGAAACCATATATTAGCCATGTAGGTTAGCTCTTATATCACAAGAGATATCCCAGCACCTAATCTGGCATTTCAGTTGCTCTCTGTATGGAAGCTGGAAGTTATAGCCCCTGCAGAAACTTTCTGAAGCAAGTCTCAGAGCCTGTGTCTATCCTGAGAGGTTTAAGAGTGCAGATATGATTTAAGAGTATCTGAAATCTCACAAGAAAAGACAAATAGTATAGTAAACACAATAACTAGGAAAAAAAAAGAAGAAGAAAAAAAAATCCAACACCAAACAAAAAAAAATCCCAACAACCCAAACTCCAAACCTTTAAAAAGTGATTTTCTGTCACTGTTGGGGCAGCCACGATACACACAGACAGTGCCTCTTTCAAGGGCCAAAAAGCCATTTATGAAACAAAGCAGCCTCTTTTATACACCTTTTGTATGTTATAATTCATGTTACAGGTTCATTGGCTGCTAAACTGCTACAATAGACTCATTGGCTGTTACTAACTACAACATACTGCCATTGGCTACCTGTGGCGTAAGCATTCAAGCATTCAGAAAAATAACAGGTGCGGGGATGTTGCTGTTTTTCTCCTTCTATTGTTTAACTTTCTTCCTTCTGTTGATACTACATTCTCAGGGGTGAAAACTAATTGTTTTTCTTCTTATGGCCTTTTCTCACAGTCCTTCTCTAGCCAAAGTAACAGGCATGAGCCATAATTTTACAAAGGCTACAAGGCCTTCATTTTAGAAGGTTTTACTTAAATGCCACAATTTTCCTCTTATCAAAAAGTAGCAATGGTAATTTAGTACCAACCTGAACCAGACTATGAAGGCTTTAATGACAGAGTAATAAAAAATACCTTTGAAGCATGTGATTTTTTATTTATTCTTGATTCTTTCATCTCTGCATTCAGATGAGATTTTGACTTCATGTGTCTGTTGAACAGGGATGGATGCACCAGTCACACCAGTAAATACATATACAACAAAAGATAATGCAATATGGCACAGAACAGGCTGCAATACAAAACATTAGTCAGAGTCACTCAGAAACCCTAATGCGTGACTATGCATGACTTTTGTAATTTTCAGAGATACCTTTTTCACTGGCACACCGCAATTATTCAGAGTAAGCACATTTTCTTTTTTTATTTATTTTTTTAATTTATCAAGGAAGCTTAAAGAAATATTTAACACACTATATAAAACATGGATTTCTCCCAAAAAGCACCTGAAAAATAGTTTTGTATGCTCAATTGATTTGAGTATAATGTTGACTGGAGAAATAGATACTCTTATGTGCAGAATTTGAAATATACCTTGATGATCTGACTTTTCTCACATTTGAAGAACATTTTTTTTCCTTTTTATTTCTCTCCTATCACCCATAACTTGAAGTATAATATTTATTAGCGAATTGGTATTTAGAATGTATGACTGGCATCAGCAAGAATTGAAAATTCCTCATGTTCTGTTGATGAGCTTTAGCCAGTTTGTTTGCCCAAACACTGCACAGCAGAATTATGAGTCAATAACCCGTGGTCTCTGAATAGGAATCCAGTGGGAGGCAGACACTAGTTGTCTCTGATATTTCAAAGGCATTGTTGTTTAGAACAGATTGAATTTTTTTCCAACATACTCATTATTCAGCATCCATATCATTCTGGTTTTCATCAGTGTACATGCTTACTAAATTTTTTGTCACACTTCAGTCAACTCATTTATAGAAGAATAGTCAATCAATAACTCTTTCATTGATTAATGATTAAAATTATCAGTGAGCTGCTTTTAAAAGTAACATACCTGCATGTTCAGTGACTGTTAGAGTGTCCTGTTAGACTGTTTATAACAACTTCAAATCTTTGATTACTTTGTTTGAAAGAAAGCCACAAAATGTCAAGAATAGATATTTAGCAGATCTTCCAGAAGTCCCAAATAAAACAGATTTAATGCATACAGTAAGCTTCTAAACCAGAACCAGGGGGATCACTATGAAAACAGATGTCCTAGCTAGCTGCTGACAGCCCAAAACCTCACTTTGTGGGAATCACTGCAGCAGAATGGAGAGCAAATTGTGTCTGGTGGGTTCACTGTACTTACACTTTGCTGCACAAAGTTCCAGGGAGGAAGAACCACGTTTGTATCTGGTAAAATGTAGTTCTAAGCACACAGTGACCTAGACATAGCTTCAAATTTCTTAGGGAAAACACACATGCACACATGTACACTCCTCAAGACTTGACATTTTTAAGAGCGCGGGGGAAAAGAGGATTTGTATGGTCTTACAGAATACAGCTTTGTGTTTCCCTTCCACATCTGACAGCAAAAATTTAAAGGTTAGATGAAACATGAAAGAAGGAAATTATTTTGGCAAGCTGACCCCTTTGATCATGAAGGAAAAAGGGACAAGAGCACATTCAATTGCTCTCACTGACAAGAGGATTAAATACCAAGCCGAAACAAGCAAGGGCAAAACCTGCTGCCTGACCTCAGGAATCATCTGCCAACACATTGATTCCTGAGGGAACTAAAGAGCAAGAGGGAGAAAACAAGTTTCTAATTGCGACCAGACCTATCACATTGCATTTCTAGATTCACACCTGGGAAAGGATTTGGAAACAATTCACCTAGTGTGTACAGATAAGCAGTTTGTCCTTAGAAGTAAAGAAAATGCAGCTATGTCTAGAATAAGGTACAGAACTAAGTCTGGTGGTTTTTTCCTGCTGAAGATAGCAAACTGAGTCTTCACTTTAAATCATTAAAATAGTTAAGTAAAGTTGCTAGTACCATGTACTGGGTTAAAGGAATCTTAAAGATACTATTTTTAAGAGTGGTTATATGCTTAAATAGGAAAATACGGCTCCTCTCCCCTTGCAAAAAGACGTGCAGATCACCTCCCTAAAAAAATTAACTGTACTGATGTGTGTGCTCAGCTATCTCCACATCACGGTCCAAATGCTCCGATACTTAGTGAAAATTCCTCTGGCATTACCAAAGATAAGTATCAGGCACTACGAAGCTAATATCAGACAGCAAGAAAATTTCTGTGATGAATAAATCCAGACCTGGAACTGGACAAAGCTAGATTTAAGGGTAATAATCTAAATTCAGAGATGTTGAATGACCCAAGATACTGATAACTTATTGCAACACCCACACATACCCTTTCCTCTTCAATAAGGATGAAACCTCTGGCCTCAGGGACCAAAGCAGGAGAAGAGTGGACATCATCCCAGGGAAGAGACAGAAACCAAAAATTATGTATTGAGCAAGTGTAGCCATATTATTATTATTGAGACTTCAAAAACATTCGAACTGTAGAATTCTTTCTTTTCCAGTAACAATTAGAGAATTAGATATAGACCAATAATGATTAGAATTTTAGGACTTCAATTATAGTGACATTACATTCTTGACTTTATGTGTGTGTATATACCTGTCATAAATATATGTAAGATATATTTCTTACATATATATATAAAATATGAGCTTTCTCTTTGCTCCTCATCAAGACATTGACTGCATAGATAAGGGCTGAATTAGAGGAGTTTTGCAGGAACATAAACCCTTAGACTATAAAGGAGGGTTTTCTAAGGAAAGTAGCTTATTTACAAAAAACATACAAGTGTTTTCCTGTCAACATGAGATGTGGACAACCTACTAAAGTTAGTCATTGATAACCCTCTGGGTGGTGGCTCAGGTGACTCCAATCTTTCTTTCCAAGCAGTGCTCCTCAGGAGTGTCCAGACATATTGTCTCCAACTTTTAAAAGGTGTCATAAAATATGCAAGTGTCAATCAGGCCATATAATTTCATCTCATATATACTAAAAAAAGGAGTCCTCAAACTCTCTTTCTGACAGGTATTGCAGAAGATTCGTTCTTGCCACACAAAGAAGCAACGGCAACACCTAGCGTGTGGTGGTTTGATCAGATTAAGTGCAGGAGGCCAAAAGCAGTATTTATTTCAGGCTGGGGGAGGAAATCTTGACCTAGTGATAAGGAACTAGATGACATGAAGGCTTTTATTGCTTTGGATGTCTTGTTTTGTAACTTCAAGCAGATTACTTCACCCCCTTGATACTGTGTTCCTTTCCTACTTACTTAAATGTTTTGTTCACTGCAATTATAAGTGTTAAAGGCCATGACTGCCTCTCATTATTTGCATTTAATTTAATTATTTAATTTATTTGATTATTTATTTGATTATTTCTCACTATTTGCCTTTAATTCTAGTAAAGTATAAAATTAATAGGTTCCTAATCTGGACTGAGATATCTTGCTTTGGCCATGGTACACAATGACAACAAGGTTTCTGTGAGGAGGCAAGAAGGTTTTCAGTGAATAAAAGAAAGATTTTTTTTTAATTTTTTTTTTAATGAAGGAAGAATTGCCAAGTACCAGAAACACATAGGCATCTATTGTTTAATATTTAATATCTCTACAGGTAAAAGTACCAGCTCAAGTACATATAATGCATTTAAGTTGCTGCTCTGGGGTGATGCTGATTATTTTTAACTAAAGTATCTTCAGATCAAGAAGAGCAGTTTCAGATCAAGTTTAACATAGCTTCACCTAGTGACACTGAGCAAGTGCTGGATTGCTTTCTCTGACTGTGTCACATGTAATGAGTGACTTTAATATCTATGCTAATAAAAGTTGCTGCATTTCCTGTATAAGCTTGACACAAGCCCCAGTGGCAAAGAAGGAACAGGTATCTAAATTAAACTGAAAATGTCTTGATTGAAAATGAAGGAAATTATATTAACCAGTCACCTGTGGGTACATGTTATATGCTACCCTGTGCTGAGTTTGCTGGTATGAGTGTCTGGCATGCTAATGTATGTCAATCTTTGACAAAGCAGGTAAGGAGCATCTCCATCACTGAGAGGAGACAAACTGGCACTCCATCTTAGCAGTTCACTAAAATCTTTCTTTTGCTCCTGGCAATTTCCTTTGATGCAGACCTTTTGTCTGACATGGAATAGGGCTTGTCCTATTGTTTCCTACAAGAACCACTAAATTTTATGACAGATATAAACCTCAGATAACATATAAAATTAGTTCCAAACAGAGGCAGAGTACAGTATTGAAGGGGCTTAGAGGTGGCTTGAGTTAGGTAAACCCAGGTTTTACTAAATAAGCAGACTTTATTTACATAGAGAGATGTAATTGGGTTATAATTCTGTAAGAACTATATACCAATGTTTTATACATTCCTAGTGCTATAATTAGATTTTTTTGAGAGTGCCCAGAAGCCTTCATTACAGAGTAGGATAAAAGCATTTTTTTAGTTGTAAAATACAACATAATAAGGTCAGCACATCCAGTTGGCCCAGGAGATAAGACACACAGAAGGATGAATATTCTAATTCTCTTTTCCAGCCACAGAATTCATTCTCTGCCTGATATTTTTCCTGCCATTATTTCTATATTTGTAAACAAGAATTGACTTTATCTCCCAATACAGCACTACAAAACCACAGAATAAAGTAATGATGGAATAGATTGGGCCACATACTATATCCCAAACTTTTCACAAGTTGAAGCTGACCAGCTATATTTTGTGCTGAGCAGACCTGCTCCTGGAATAGAGGCCACAACAAACTGAAGCAGTTCAAACAGAAATAACAGGCAGTGTAAAGCTAATTTTTACTCTGTCATCTTCAGGTTGTCTTCATTTAAGAAGGATTAGTTGGGCTTTAAGTGAGTATAGGAATTACATCCAGAAAGGGCAATGATTTGGAATGCTGCATTATAGGGCAGATCAGTGCCAAGATGGGTGAGAGGGATAGAAAAGAAAGACATTAGCATCAACTTCAAACAAACTCTTATCAGTAGTTTGAAGAAAATGAGTGTCTGCACTATGGCATAGAAAGAAAAATTAATTTCTAGCTCTTTCTCTATGGTTATTCAGTCAGAAACTCTAAAGAGAACAAGAAAAATCTTGCTCAATTACATAGAAAAAGTGGTGATGCATTGCATTCTTATGAAACTTCTTTAGTCCTGTGCTACCTTTATCATCCCTTTTGTAGTATACTTTCCACAGTATCACACAGCACATTCATTTTCTTTAGGAACATTGTTGCATTTCAAAAAAACAATAGAAAAAAACAAGTGAAGATTTATTTTTATTATTCATGCAGAGATTGCTCTTGAAACATTCTGAGCCTTCAAAGAAGGAAATTTCAGAGTTTATTATAAGATGCAGTTTAATCTTTCTAAATTGATATCTATAAACTATTATAAGTGGCAACATCAATTAAGCATAGAATTATTCCATAAATCTTGGAGAGATTTGAATTCAGATGATGATGTTTCTAAAACCTCACAGAAAATCTTACCAGAAAGGAGAAAGTCATATGAAATTAATTAAATTGAAAGTAAAAACTAAAAAATAACATAAAAATTTCTGGAATGATCAGAGTAATGTAAAGTATCCTCATGAGGAAACCAATATTCAATGTAAATTGTAAATGTACACTTAATAGATGACTTAAGATAGGTAAATTCTTCATTAAACCTCCAACTCATGATTTTGGTTATTTCTGACAAATTGATTTTGAAACTTGCTTCTGAACAGCCCTACCAGGTGAAAGTCATCTTTTAAATACTTTGAAGTGCTCTAAGTTGACATAAACTGTTTGCAGTGTACTATGATAGAGATGTGCTTCAGTACCAAAATAGTTTTTTAAATGAGAATCAATTTTGGAAATCACCTTTGTCCTATGTTTACCTCTGTGCATTTTTGTCAGAACAAAAACTTTCAAGTTTTTCCTCTGTGTTGCAAAAGTGATTGCAATTCTTGAACAATAATATTCATATTTAATCAATTTCCTTATTTTCTAGGCTTCCTGAAGTTTGAATTTCCCTGCTCACTAACACAGAATCACAGAATCACTGAGGTTGAAAAAGACCTCCAAGGTCATCAAATCCAACCTGGGACCAGTCACTACCTTGTCAACATGACCAGAGCACAGAGTGCCGCATCCAGTCATTCCTTGGGCATCTCCAGGAATGGGGACTCCATCACCTCCCTGCTAAGACATTTCCAATTCCTGACCACCCTTTCCATGAAGAAATTCCTCCTCATGTCCAACCTAACACAAAGTGGAGAGGCACCCCCAGCCATCTTTCAATATAATTTTTCCAAAGATATCTAAAAAGTTGACTTTTCATTAGATACCATTTCTGCAATCAAATGCAAGCCCATGAATTTTTTTGTTAGACCAAGAGCCCATTTGAGCTAGGATGTCTGCCATGATATTGCATAGCTTTAAACTGGAAATTAATGCAAGGCAAATTCAGGTAGAGATTTAGAGAGCCTGAGCTTTGGCAATATTCTATGTCTTCTTGTTGAGTTTACTCATCTCTCACTGAATGAAATACCTCATTATTTCATTTAGAATAAGACTGTATCCATGGGTTATCTTACCCCCTGGTATTTCAGTCCACATGGTTCTCAGTCAGTCTTTTTATCTGACATACATCTTCAGATATATCTGACATATATCTTTTTATCTGACATGTATCTTTTTATCTGACATATATCTTCATGAATTTTTAGACACAATTTAGCCCACAACCAACATGTGATATTGAGGCCGCATTAATCATTAGATAAAAAACTTGATGTTCTTCATCAAAATCTGATTAATTTTTTATTCATGTTTTTCCTAACATTAGGAACAAAACACTACTCTGAAGTGGTCTGAACTTATCTTCCTATGTTGTTATAGTCTGAACACACTAACTTGTAAACAGGCTTATAAACATGTTTTTTAATTCACTAAATTATATTAAGCTAGTAATCCCTCTGGTCAGAATACGGGAACAGAGTAGAGAGGCCTGCCTAGGTGAAAAGCAGCAAAAGTAGGCACTCTTGTATAACCCTTGTTTTTGTAACAAACTTTTCTTCTGGACTCTGTTGTTTATGTGGTAAAAATCTTGGTTTAGAGCATGGAGGAAATTAATAGAGTTAATACAAACTCAGAGGGAAATTCTCTTTAATAAAGCACATAATAGAACATCCGTATTTCTTGTACCTTGTCTCCCTTCCTTCAAGTACTTAACAGATACTAACAACCATCCAACCCATCACATTTACAATAGTACACCTTGCTGCAGTGATTGAACTTTTTTCAATTTTCCAGTCTTTGCAAACTATTTCAAGATGCATTTCTGTCTGTTTCACACTGCAAATGTCTCATTTATCACATTTAGCATCACAATGGAAAACAAGGGTACAAATTAAATCCTGGGAAGATACCAAACACAGGTCAGAAGTATTGACAAAATAGGAAAGCCAAATTTAATATTCTCTAGTGGTTTACAAGTGTTTACAGAATCTACACAATTTCCTGGTCCCATGTAATCAGCTGCTCTCATGACAGAATGACTTACTGAAACACAGCAGAACATGATAGATGAATATTTGTTTTTCAGCATAGGAGAGGGACACCTGTTTGGAAAGGACATTGAGGACAGGATGCAGGATGTGTTCCAACAAGTCATTCCTGACAGCTTATCTGTATTTAACCTCAATAATAAAGAAAGATGGTCAATCGCATCTGAAAAGCTCTTGACATTAAGGTCATTCTTAGAGGAGATTTTAATTTTATTCTTGTTTCTGTTGATCATTTGACACTGTAAGATAATTTCAGAAATAATTGTCTGAATGATATATATCATGAAATCTTGTCCATTTTTTCCCTCTTTTCTTGATGGAAAATTGAGTTGTAGTATTTTTAGTCCTGTTTTAATAAAAACATTAACTACATTAAAAATTTGATTCGTTACAAATATAAAAGATATAAACCAAATAATACAGTAACTCCAAAATGTGGGGATTAAACTTGTTAAAGTACTTCCAGATTATGAACATTTCATATAAAAATGCCTTCAATGTGAGGCTTCACCTATATCATGATGACCAATATGGGCCCCTAGCCCTGAAAGGAATGTAAGAAGATTTGATGTGTCCAGGAAGGGCTCACACCATGTGGCTGTAAGCATTCCCAGTGCACTTCCCATTAGTAATGAAATCAAGCTTTTTTTGGTCTCATAACTATCACCTATGTGTTATAAGTTTTGAGCTGTATCCTTACTTGTTATGATATATTCATCTGTTAGGAGGAGTTTAAAGAAAGGGATAGGCAAAGACGGGTTAGTCTCCTATACATGTGAATCATAGGTATAAAACATGTTTATATTAGCAAAAAAAAAGAGGTGAAAGAAATAGAACTTCATATTAAAACAGAGGTGGCTTGTATTAAATTTCCAGTCTTTCAGAGACACAAAGGCACAGGAAAGCAGAAATTCATGAATAAGTTGCATCCAAAAGAAACTAGCACTTAATTGTCTCACAACAATGAAGCTTGGTTTTGGGGATATTCCATAGTCGGGATTATCTATTTTGCCCTGTTTGACAGATGATGCAAAGAAACTACAGCAGAGAATTGCAGGTGTTTCATTTGTAGCAATGAGATCACTACAACAGTCCTCACTGAACAAGCTGTTTAAAGCTCAAAATGCTCTTGCTTTAAGAGTATTTTACAAAACATTTCATAAAAGGATTATCTTTATCTGAATACATATCTTATTAGTACACATCAATTCACATCTTCGAGCATCAGTTATCAAGTGTCCCATCAGTGGACAAAGGCTTTTTTATTTACCATTTTACTACTCATAAGTTTAAAGAACTCCCTAAAGTTTCCTAAACTGTCTGAGGGAATTCATACTGAATAAGGTTTTTTTAAACTCTACTAGTTAAATATTTCATTTTCTCTGATTTAATGGACCATTGCATCCTTACCAGATTGTTTAAAATTTTTAAAGGTTTTCTGCTTTTTACATAAGTCTTTATGACTTAATCAAAATGGCATCTGCTGCCCTTGCCTGCACTTGGAATTACACCTCATTTAGTAATTTTTCCTAATTTTTCTTGATTTTTTTTTTTACTTGGGAGAGAAGTAGGTTTTGTGTTGAAGCTTTCTTTTTTCATAGATATTAAAAAAATAAAAAATTGTACTCAAAAAATTATATTGCCATTTATAATCCCAAAGAATTGGGTACATAAGCCAAATAGTGCATTCTTTTCTCTTAGTATTTGTTGTGCTTCCTCTGTTTAATGCATTGAATTCCATTTAACATGGTGTAAAATGGGTTGAGTAACAGGTGTTTCAAAGACCTATGCTGATGCCAGCAGTCTCACCACGGTATAGACAGAGAGACTGACAGTAAAGTTATATTGCAGGTGTTTTAAATTTCTCTTTTTAAAGGAACGGTGGTTTAGCTATTTAACTGCCAAGAGATGCAACATATCCCCTCTGTAAATACAGGTTATTTGGAGTGTTTATTACCTATGTTACTGTTGAATAACTGCACTAGGATGTTTGTGTGCTTGCTTGTTTTAAGTTATATGCCTGGAATTTTGCTTTTCGTAGCGGCAGCCACAGTATTATCTCATGATTGTGCCTGTGTTGACTTTAATTGTGTTGGGATCTGGAACCAGCCCTGTGTAATGTATCATGAATAAGGTGCATTCAGTTTTTCTCCCTAAGCTTTGCAACACCCTATCTATTCCTTGTTCTATGCTTCCATAAAAGCATAGGAACTGTACCCTTCTGGGCTATATTGAATGACAGCAAATATAATCTTGAGAATCATAATATATCTTCTTTTAGAGCTGATCTATCCTTCACATAACTCTTTTAAGCCACTAATTTCTGGCAGTCCTGGGACCAACCATTTTCATGGGCTTTCTATAGTTTATTAATGCTGTTCAGAGGATGCTTTTCTACCAGTGAAGAGCTTGGCAAGTGTTTTAATATCATAAGCGTCTGTTAGTCTGAACATTTTTTTTTCATATTTTATCCTTTGTAAAATGGTGCAAGGGAAACTGGCACAGGAATTTCACTTCTGGGATTCTGTGTTACTTTCACATCAGACCTTTGTAACTGTGTGGTCTTGTACTGCAGACTTCTCAATACAGAAGGCATCAGGTTTTCAGGAATGTTCTCTGAGGAGCAGTTAGAGAACTAACTCCCTAAGGAGAGTTAATGCTCTAACTAGTACTTTATGGCCAAGCAAGATGTATACTGTATACTCATGAGACTTCTGTAACTGTTGCAAATAACACTTTTTTTTCTCTCAGTTTAATCTTACTTCACTATTGTCATTGATATTGAGGTTATCTGGCCTTTTTCCTGCAACAACTCTCATGTTGCTTTATTATCATATTATTTTAAAGTTACAGTTTCTGTTAAGGGGGAACACATTTTCTTTCTTCTGCCTTTTCAGATCATCATCAGCATCACATAATTTGGCTAATCTCAGTATCGATCTTGATTAAATCACACTTGTCATGAACTCTAATGTTTTTTTGAGAAAAGGCTTTGAATTGTTTTGATTTTCATTTCATTCAGGTCAAATTCCTGGTTTTAGTACATGATCAGTGGGACTTGCTCAACACAAACTTCCAGTCTGTTGTGAATCAGTTTCTGTCACTGCTGCTGGTGGATGCTACAATCAGATTTCTATCATCCATTCTGTTTAATGCAAGAAAGACTCCAGTGACAGTTTCAGCACCCATTATTTGATATTATAGTAATTTTCTCTGATTTTTTTTAATGTCTCTTGTGCATAAGCTATAGAGAGGATACTCAATCATTTTCCTATGGAGAGTATGAGCTACCACCATTCACATGCAGCACCCAGGACAAGAATACACTGCCTGACAAAATGTAAAATAGTTACTCTGCATTACTGCTTGCATCTCATGAGTTGACATGTGTGGTCCACATGAGTCACCTCCTAACTTTTCAGTTATGCCACATGTGCTGCTTTGGACACTGTCTTTATGCACAATCATTACCATGAAATAAGGAAATCAGGAATTTCTAGATCATCTCTTTTGGGAGACATCTTTTTATGGATCTAGGTCAGACAGTACCCCCTGTGTTTTAGTTCCCCTTGTGGGAACCATTAATAATGATGATAACTTTCTGATGCTTTTTTTTGTTTTTTTAGTCTAAATGAATTGAAATTGAAAACATTTTTAGGATAAGAAATCTCTGTCTCTGTGGATATTGCTTATACTGTATAGTAAGAGTATTGCATATACTGTATAGTAAGAGTCTAGTCTTGCCATTAAGATTGATAAAATTTTGCAAAGAATATAGAAGTTATTTCCCAATTTAATAAAGTTTCATAATAGGAGATTGGTTTAAAAAAAATTATTGGGAGAAGTGTTAGCAGACTCAAATCTTTTAAAAGCCTTCTTTTTAGCCATTTACTTTGCTTAGGGCCCATTCCAACACTAACTAACCAGTAAGGAAAAAAAAAGAAGGAAAAAAGACTGATGGGATTTTTTTATATTAGATAAATAAAAAGAAAACAGTCTTAAATCATATGGTGAGGTACTAACTGACTCACTTCTATGCATTCAGTGAAAAAATTAGAGATGGTGTTTTAAAGCAACCTCTGAGTAAAGGAGCTATGTCTGTTAAAACTTCCTCTTTAAAGTAATTTTTCTGTGGAGTAAGAGAATCCAGACAGCATTTAGCAGAAACTTTTATTTCTTAGCACAACAATGTCTCTTGCTCTATACAGTCTCAACAGAAAATTTCTTGTATGTGTTTTATAGAACATAATACTCCATGGCTGAGAAAGCACCCCTCTTGGAACCTATGATCATAAATTTTTATTTAAATAAACTGTTTTTTTCATTGGCGTTCTCCCCAAAATTCTGTTTTATATATGGTTATATATTCAAATATGTAGTAAGAAACAAGGATTATGTGTGTTTATTTTTTTTTACCTAACCTTGAAAAAAGGAGGTTGAATCTCCATGTAATTTCTTTTCTGTGAACCAAAACATTCAACAAAATGCTTAACTCACTTTCATGCATTCAGTGACTGCAAAAAAGAAACAAAAAAAACAAAAGAAAAGAATCACTTAATTCTTCCCTTTCAGAAAATGAAATTATTAAAAAAAACTAGTAAGTATGAAATTAAAGAGAAAATCAGAACATAGTTCACAGGATTTCCTCATGTAATATTATGAAGATAGGAAAGTCAGAAATTAAATGAGCAATAGCTCTGCAGAGCAATTGAAGACCTAGTGGTCATTCTCTGTGTCTTGTAGAGGTGAAATGAGAGGAAGAATAGAATTTAAAGCTATAGCTGTGATTACTGATGTACTGGTGTTAATTATGGAGACAGGTTTCCTGATATGTTTGGGATTTTTTTACCCCCTTGGATTTTGCATTTCTTTAAGGAATTTCCTTGTATTGTTTCCACAGCATGACTGTGGATCAGTTTAAGATGACCTAAAAAAGTAGAAACTGCCCTTTGTTATTTCTTTTTATACCAGGGGATTGAGTGGCTGGCAAACAGCAATAATGTTATGTTTGCTTGTGAATTTTCCTGCATTGTCTGTATGGTTTTAATTTTGCTCCATTTCCTTCATTATATCCCATTACATTCATGCAATTATACTAGCTCCTGCAGACTTTATTTTCAGGTGATGAGAAGATGTTGGCTTTTCTCAGATGCAGTACAACTGACATATTCTGTATTAGACCATTCATTGATAGAAAAGATAATATTTTCTGCATCTATAAAGAGCTTGTTTTGTAAAGAGTACTTTAGGCATGTTGAGCTTAAATATATACAGCTGTAACAAAAAGAAGTGGGGAAATAGAATATAATCAATGGAAAAACACTCTATATAGTTTCATGCTTCTGTTACAGCATCCTCTACTGGCATTCATATGTACAAAGCATAATTTTTCTATGGAATCAGGTATTTAAGCAGGAAAATTATACACATTAGCTTCCTGTGTGCAACATTTTTTGCTTCAGCCTGTTAGGTGTCTGCATTCCCATTTTTAATGCAAGTGTCAAATAAATTTTACAGCCTAATAATGTCTAAAATGTGTTAGGGTTACACCAATGCATTCATTAATTATTCATTCTTGAACTGCTTCCTTCCAAAGAAAATAAATAATTCCATTTCTTTTTATCATTACCAGCTTTAAAATGACCACTCATGTCCACAACACAGTTTTACTGTACTAGAAATTTTGAATTGCTACAATTAACAGTAACTTAGCAGAACAAATAAATTAATTTTCCCATTTTCAAAAAGTATTCTAGAGTATAAAATTCTGATTAAAAAGATAATAATCTCAATATTCCTTGAACTTTTCTCTCTTTTTGGTAAATATCAGCAGTTAAGTCCATACCCTAGAAGGAGACGTCTTCTTTCCTCTCAAGGACCATACAAATGGTAACCTAAATGAAGTAGTTATCTACCCAAATATTTTGTGTTCTACAGTTGCAGCCAGTTTTCTAAAAAAGTACTAGTAAAATTTATAATGGCTAAACATGGAAAATTTTCTTCTTATTTTTCATTTAAGAAAGCATTTAATTATATGAGGTATGTGACTGCACTGAGTACTTTCTTTATATAATAGTAGTGAAGAGCAAAGATGAAGAATTTTCCTTTTTGTTAGTGATAGTGACAGAAACTGAAAGTCTGAGATACAATAATCAGAGACACTATGAAATTCTTCACTGAACTTATCTGCTTCACTGGGCCTGATTCAAAATCTCTGAACAATATTGCTAGTCATGTGCAGCAACTGCCAGGAATCATAAAAAAAAATAAAATTATTCCTGTACTGGATGGCTATAATAAAGGTATTCTATTTTCCTGTTGAAAATACAATTCTCTGGGAAGTAGCCAGAAATTTTTCCAGATTCAACAGTTAATTGCAGTTGTTTTTATAGACTGGTTTTAAAAAAGTAAATACCTTAGTCTTATGTTTTTCGTAAATTATGAGTGGTGATTTTAACACCAGCTGGAAATTAAACTCCAAATAAGCCCTACCCCTACCCCTACTCCTTCCCATAAGAGAAAAGGGACAAAAGCAGAGACTCTGGGTTGAAATAACTATTTACTGAAAGCACAAAGCAATGCAACAAAATATGCACAGTACAAATATTAATAACCAAAGTGTATAAAAATGAAGATATTTTACCCACAAAAAGATGTTCATCACCTCAACTTGAATAATTAGAGAATTAGGAAATTTCTCATGGCTTTCACCTAGTAAGAAGCTTCTCTTAATTTTGATAATTCACTGCAACTTGCACTTGTATTGCAGATTTTAGGTTTTATCCACTCATCTCTCTAGTAAGGAAGTTTCATTTTGGAAAATCTTGATAAGAGGCATACTGGTTGTTTTTTTATTCATTAATTTTTTCTTTCCGTTTTTATTTTTGAGGTGTGCCATTCCTAGACATGGTTTCAAACAGTGTAGCAAATTACATCAATAATGAGCTAATTCACATGCAACATACAGTCGACTGGATTCACACAAATATTTTCTGTACAGTCACACAAAGCAGTTTTGCAAAGATTTGTGGCTTGCACAGTCATCTTCCTACTCAGTATAGGTTTGAGGGGGCTTTTTTGGTTTTCATAAGCTCTGTTTTAAGTCTCTTAAGAACTGATTCGCATGAGCAGTTCAGTGCCTCAGTCTCCATGATTATGTTTATTTTTCTGAACAAGATAAAAATGAGCCATAAATCTTCCATTGCTCTTGTTAACTTAGAGCATATGCTCTAGTAATAAGCACCTGGTTGGGTAACTTTGACATCTATGAATCCCTGAGTTGATGGACTTGCCCTTACTGAGTATGTCAGCAGAGAAAATGGAAACCTTATTAGATCAATTTCACTTTTTTTTTTTTTTTTTGTTTTTGTTTTTGGTAGTCCTATATATCTTTGCCAAAGTAGAATTCTGGTTGTGTGGCTTCTATGCACATTTTTCCATATTTGTACAGCTCTAAGTTTTATTTTGTAGCACCTACCAAAACCCAATGTATACCTCCAATGCTTTCATAAAAACTGTAAAGAATATTTTTGCTAGTGATATGTAGGCTTCAAGGAACTGGAATACGAGGAGAGTTTGAAAGGCATCTGATTATGTATTATGCTCCTGGTAAGTGTGAGCGCTCAAAAGGTTGTTAGCACCTTGTATCATTTGAAAGTCAACATGCCTTTAATGAAAAAAGCAGAGTGGAAGCTCATGAGTTTCAATCAAAACCATGTCACAGGATTTAGGGAAAGTTTCAGATAATTATGGTTTTTGTCCTGAAAACATGCAGAAAAGAAAGAAACAGTAGAAGTAATAAGACTCTATCTCCTGTCAAAACTGTTTGTTTTGATAATACCATCTCTCATTCCTCAACAAATATTTGCAAACCAGTCTGAAAAGATGAAAAGCAGACAAGCTATATTACAGCTGTCACTTCTGGGAACTTTTATTTTCCCTTGAGACAAAGATCTTCTTCTCCATCTAATTTTGAATCAGTGAAGTGAACAGATATGTAATCTTTGATTACAGCTATAACTGAAATGTATGTATGTGTACATGTGTTTGTGACTGAGTGTGTGAGGGAGTTATGTATGCTACCACCTGTTACTGTCTCCATATGTTTATGTAGAAACATACAATGCCAACTTCCATATTGAACTAAATCAATACACAATATTTCAGTTTGTGATCTCCAGGTAAAATACTCATTCCCTGCAAGTAATTTTTAATAATTTTTTTCATCCTCTGGTTAGTTTCTCTTCGAATTTTTTTCCTTAAGGCAAGGGATTCAGCTCTCAGACTGATATGCTCTGAGCATAATGCCAACATAATATTTTTTTAATTCTGTGAAAATTAAAGTTCTTGTTCTACAATTAATTCAAGTTTTGCCTGATCTTGCTGCTTGTCTTACAAGTTAATGTCCAAGCATTTGCAAATAGGATACCAATGAAATGTAAAATGCAGTCTGGTTTTCAGGAGTATTATCCTATTGAAAGTTTTTTGCTGGGTTTCATCAAGCTGACTATTGTGATAACAGAGAGCAGATATCAAAACTTAGTGGATTTTAGATAGCCAGCTTACTTTGATTCTTCTGTTAGATGGTTTTCCTCAATGAAGATTAATCCACCAGCTTTTTTTTAAAGGATATGATGTGAATTTAATGCACGGAAAGGTTGTGATGGAGCAAACATCTCTGGGAGTGAAGCCAACATTTCTGACTTTGGAGCTGTATATATCAATATGTTCTAAAAGGAATTTAAAAGCAAGTGGGTTTTGAGGGCAGTGCCTTACTTTTCCTTTTATCATTCTTAAACCTCTCTACCTGAGGCTTTCGTGTCTTAGGTTCTTAATAAAAAAAACCTATTACATGAAAGGTCCTCTGACATGGTCTTAAGAAATTATTCTCCCAAATTTATGGGCAGAGTTCAATTAATTAAATATGCTCAAGGGAGATATTGAAGGAGAGATTGTGCATTTTAATGGACTTGCTTCTGAAGATGCATATCAAAATAAGCATTCACTGTGTCTATTAATCAAAAGCTGCCTAAGAGTTAAATTTTGGGGATATCTCATCATCTGACGAACTGTAAACTACAGAAGTCAGTTCAGAAAAATAAACCTTCCAGAGTGGTACTCCCTCTAAGTCACAAGAAATTCTACAAGTAAAAACACAGAGTGACCCACTGGAAATTATGTTTTTTTCTCCATTAACTCAAGACAAGTGAAGGACGCTAGACTATACAGAATTTTTAGATTAGAGAAGATTAATTTCATCCACCCAGTAGTCATGTACACCATGTAAGGATTTGGTTCTGGATTTTTAATCACAAGAAGATTTTTAATGTTCTCACTCTGACTTTTCCTGTGAAGCAGACTTTTACACTCTAAAACTGATAAGCATTTGCTATCATCTGTAACATAAAAATACTCTATATCCATCTACAGAGTTTATATATACCCACTCACCTGAATGATTATAATAAGTTCCAAAAATTTAATGGCAGAAAATAAAAATACCTAATTCAATTAAAGTGAGAAATTAAGTTTGCCTGGAATCAAAGAGTTAAAAAAAGAAGAAGAAACAAGGAAAATGATTAATGATTTCATGCACAAACACTGTCACACACACTTGCATATTGTTTTATTAAAAGGAAGTAAATGATGATATGCTAACCTTAATTATTCTACGTGGAATGTTTGGGGTTTTTTTACAAACTAGTCTAATATATTTCATGTACTGTACAAAATCATACACAGTGCAGCAGTTAGAATGGAAGTATCATTATGCAATAAATTTGCAAGCCATTTAAGAAAAGTAAATTATTAGGACATGCAATTGCTTATCGTACGGTCAACTGACAGAGTACAGACTCATGAATTATCCCTTTAATTAAAGGTGTTAATTGATGCATAAAGGAGCTTTCACATTCCTTTACCATCATGGCTACAAAGCAATATTATCAATATAATTTTAAGCCCTGTTAAAATCTTTCAGTATGTTCCATTTAACCTTTTCATGCATTACTACATGTGTCAATATTATATTTATGCATACTATACAATATATGGTGTAATTGATTAGCTCAATTGCATCTTTTCCTACACTTTGATCTATGCTGAACAAAGATCATCCTAATCACACAAAAGTCAAATACAACATACAGTGAGTTTCATTCTAAAATACCAATTGATAGGGAAAAAAATTACTTCCTGGAGTTATAACAGCCTAGTAGCAGGTGATTTCTAAACAATAACTTTAGAATTGTATTTTTATGTTTATTTGTACTATTTTCTACAGAAAACAAAAATAAACCAACCAAACATACCAAAAAACCACCAAAGAAAATGTAGCTAAATCTAAAGAACCAAGAAGAGAGAAATCACCACTATCTAAGCATCAAATTGTCCTGCAAGATGTGATCAGTGATGATTCTATGATAGAGAATCACAATTCCCTTGAACTGCTAAGGGAGAACTTGTACATTTCACTCTGAAGTATATTTGGGATTTCTCCTTTATTGTAGATAGATAATTTCTCCTATTGAAGACACCCTTAGTTCTAAATGATCTCATTCTCACAAGTGTCAGGAGAAAGTTAACTACAGATCAATATACAGCAGGAGGAATGCATTTTTCAGCATACAATTAGTTAGAAATATAGCCATAGTCTAGAAACTACAGCTGAGGCTTCTTATCAGTGCCTTTATATTACAGAAATAAATGCGAAAAACTCTTAAATAAATGAAAAGTTCTATACAAAAAAATTCAAATAAAAACATCAAAGCACAAGTGATTAAATAAATTTAAACATGCAGCATTCTTTTTTAGACTCCCTTATCCTGACAAGTTCAATGAAAGTTGAAATTAATGAAGCATGTTGATCTGATGAATTTCACTGAGATTGTGTTCTACAGAGAGATACTCAGATTGTCTGAATCGGAAAAAGAAAAGGGGAAAAATAAAATACTTGAAACAGCATGAGGATTTAAAAGTATCAGGCAAAAGGTAAAGCCTTTTTTCAGTAAGTATTTTTATATTTATATAGTCAGTGGTGGACAGAGAAATCTCTGTAGGCTTCATACATGCTTTGTTTTATTGAGAGCTTCATGTATTTTATGCAAATTACACATATGTCTTCATATGGAAAGAGTGCTTAAAAAATCCCTAGAAGACAAGCAAAAGAAAAACAAAAACAAAAGCATCACAAAATGTGTAAATATTCTGCCAATAAATTAGAAAAATAAAGATTTTTTTTCATCAGGTATCTTAGATGTCTTTTGCAAATAACTATTGCAAAAGTAATTGAGCATGAAAATTTTATTAATATGTATTGATAATAGTTTAGATTCTGTGTGTTTCTAGCTGCTGTTACTTTGCCCCTGCACACAACATTTTGAGCTGAAATACACCCTGAAATACTTCAGGCACTATGAAATAGCAATCTACTTAACCAGGACCTTTGTGGAACAAGAACAGAATGCTACTTTTCAAACTGATCTTCTCACCTTTCTTCCTTGAAGTTGATTTTATTTGCATTATTTAATACATCCTCCTTTACATCTTTTTCCAATTTTCATAGTGGCACAGACAAAAAAAAAGTCACTAACTGCCAGATGTAAGCCGAGCAGACACCACAGGTATTGTGAGTGTGTTGTGTTAGAGAGCATTTAATACAATCATTATTCATACAAAGCCAAGCAGAAGAATACAAGTCAATTCTTGCTACATTTCATAGCCTATATCTTGGCATAATGGCCCATGCTCTAATCAATATTTCCAATTGTACTAGGCTCCTATAGGTGACATTAAAGTGAATGAGGATTATTTTGGGATATTACCATATTGACCAAACAATTATCTTGTGGAAATAGTGGATCATTACACCCACTTTCCTTCTTAAATAACTAATTCAACATTTGAAACATGACCCTACTGCAGTGTCATGCCAAAAATGGCCTCCAAGTTCTCTACAAATCTTTTTCATAGAATCACTTTTGTTTTCACATGTGAATGAAAAAATTAAAACATGTAAATTACAATTATATTGAGGACTTCCTACTGTTTTGTAACATTTTGAATTTATTTACTTTTTAAATTGCCTACTAATTTTATACCAAAATTACTTTTCGAGTTATATCTTCTTAAATTTAGTTTTATTCTGGAGTCAGATTACTGACTCATAGAATCATTAAGGTTGGAAAAGACCTCTAAGATAACCAAGTCCAGCTGTTGACCAGGAACAAAGATTTGGGAGATTTTCTATGAATTGATTATTTGACTTTTAGCCTCATTAAGATGAAGCTTATTTGAATTATTAACTCGGGTTTCACAATGAATCTTTTCATGGCTGCATATCTTCCTTTTCATTGCAGATCTAAAAAACAATGCATTTTTCAACTTACTGAAGTCAATGAGAAGTTAAAATGCTTGATTCATCTGAAATGTAGGCTTTTGAAATGCTGAATTACAGTTTTAGGATCCTAAAGTAACCTCTGACAACATTTACTATGTAAATAGTGGCTCTACAAGAAGGCGTGCAATTTGAAAGTACAAATCCAATGGTTTTCCTTTTGGCTAACACACACAGAGAAAGCAACTAGAGCAGATCAACTGCCAGCTGAAGCATAAATATTGTAATCCCTCCCCCACCCTAAAGGTCTTTGTTGGTCAGACGGCCCTAAGGGAGCAGAAATATGATTTTTGTTGTGCCTTGACATCGGCTCATCCTCAGTGTTGCTGAGTTGCAGCCTTCTGACTCTGGTTTTCTCACATCAGTATTTTTCCTCCTGAATCCTTAGCTGCTGCCTATGACAATCTCAACAATTACACTTATCTATTATGAGTTTTGTCATCCTAAGAAAATTGAACCAGCACCTCAATCACAGAAACACTGAAGGTTACATTAACAGCATCAAACTGGTTGGAAGATAAAAAACTGAGTATGCATTCCATCTACAGGCTTAAATTAAACAAGGATGTGTTTGTGGGAGGGGTGGGAAGGAAGAGTAAATTGAGTCCTGCTGGGAAGAAATCTAGTTGCCATTTGAGGTTCCTGGTTTCTGTGTGCCTTTCCAGAAACCTGCAGGGCTCCTAGGATATTTTCTGCCCATTCTGATGGGTATATCCCAGCTTCCCATTTGCACTGGACATCTCTCCTTAACCATGCAGTTAAAGCAGTTCCTCCATAAACACAGTGCAGTAATGTAGGTTGAGTTTTGCAGTTTTTTAGTGTTTTTAAATTTATTTAAAACATTTTATTAATGGCTTTATAAAGATGCAATTCAAAATTTATATCTATTTTTATAAATTAATATTGTGACAAATGCAATTCAAAATTTATATCTATTTTTATAAATTAATATTGTGACAAAAAGAAATTATTATTTCTGGAATTTGGAAAAACAAATCTTGTTACAAAAAGTCAAAGCTATTTCTTGAGAAGAAACCCTACCTTTCCCTACCAGACTCTGAAATTACTTTATGCACTGATTTTAGCCAAGATTTATTAGTGAAAGGATCTGTGCTTGGTCTGTGCTAGGGTAGAGTGCTAGGGTAGAGTCAGTGCAAGGACTTGTCCAGTGGTTCAAGTGGAAAGTGGTTCAGCCTGAAAAGTGAGGTCTGCTTCATCATACCTTGAGTTGTCGTCAGAAACTCCTCTCTAGACTTTCCTTTAGAAAATTTCCCACCATTAGAGAGGAACTTTGAAATGCTCAATTCTGTCACAAACTGAAAATGATTTCTCCAATATGCTGTGCTGATAATATGTTCTATATGTGTATGCTGATAGATATGTTTTCTTACAATATCTTCATAATAATTTAAGCATTATGAGCATGTCAATGACACTGATGTAATGAGCAAAGTGCAAAATGAGAGCAGGGATGAAATAAACAAATTAAGAAAAATTAATTCCTAAATATTGACACCATTAAAAGTTTAAAGTAACATTTTCATCCTTTCAGGTGGAAATAAGTGTTTTCCATGGAAAGTCTAGCTATCTGATTAAATATTATAAGTAATGGGAACACGAATCAGCTCACACCAAGGAACATTTAAATCAAATATCCTGTTTTTTTCAATAACTACAAACATATTATAAAATGACTATATATGCCATATATGTGTTTGTGTGGTTATATTAATATAGATATAGATCTATAAAATATGTTTTATAATCAGGTTCAAAGTGTTTTCTCATTAGCAGCTGATAATAAGATCTTTGATCATAGTTCTAAGGAGACTATTTTAATTATGCATATAGTTGTGTTTGATCATTATTTCTAAACTGTTATTTCTTTATCTTCATAATAGATAATGAATTTAGTTCTATTATGACATCTTCTCACAGAATATTTCCAAACACTGAAAAACTGAAATACATAATAGAAACAAGATTGTGACTTTGAAATATTATTTAGACAATTTTTTAAATAACCAAATAATTATTTGCTTACAGATATAGATATAGATGATTGATATAGATATAGATATATTCAAGTATATGTATATTTAGATACTGATATACAGGCATATAAATTGAACATGTGTCTATGTAAGTTTTTTTTTTTTTTTAAATCTCATTTCGTCTCAAAGGAATTTTGAAGATAATGGAAAAGTTACTTTCTTTATTCTTCCTTTATGCCTATTTAATCTATTTCTTGACAATGGTCACCCTTCATCAATAATTTTTCATCCATTTTCTAACAGTTATACCTGGTGCTATTTCTGGGAAATTATTGAGTCAGTGTTTCTTGTCAGTGACAAGTAGAAGTGCCTGACATGCACTTGCAATTACTTGTACCTGAAAAGGCCTCCCATCTTCCAACAGTTTAAAAAACAAGGGAGGGCAACTTGGCACTGTGGGACTCTACGGATTAAATTGTTAGGAAATGAATGAATGTGATTAAATCCAACATCATTGATGTCTGCATCTATTTCTGGCTACCAACATGCCAATACATCGTTTGCCACACTAAATATTGTGGGGATCCTGTACGGTGACAGTGGGTAGGGCAATGTGGTAATAACTCTTTGTTAATTTTTCAGAGTGTCTGATATATTCATGTAATTTCTCCAACTCATCTGTTCTGTAACTTTTTACTCATTCATGAGTATCCATGTACATTTATATGCTATGATGCTACACTGCTGGGAAACAGGTAGCTTAGCTAATCAATCAATTGGTCATGGGGGAAAAAAAACCCCTGTTTTCAAAAAGCATAAGAACTAATCCCCTGCTAGGTGGTAGATTTAGCTGAGATACAAATGTAAAGAGAAGCTGAGGCTGTATCACCTTCCTGATGTGCAATGGGTTCTGTAACATGGTACTTCATAAATTTGAAATGAGCAAGTAATGTTCAAATTGCAATCATGTAATAACAATTGAAAGAAAGAAAAAATCCATCAGTCAGACAATACATGGTAGCACTTTTAAAAAGTATTATGAACTAATGAATTGTAGCCCTTTCTATGAATTGAACTGCTGTTTCAAAGATATATTGGTCTTTCCTGAAAGGGATGTAAATGACATATAGCTGAATGACCTGGACATGTTGTGCCTGAGTTGACTGCTGGTGCTGCTGCTGTCTCTGGCATGGCTGAGGCTGAGTAGTCTCGTGAAGCTTATCTAACTATACAGCTGATATTTTTTGCTTTGTCATTTTTGAGAAACATCTTTGTAGAAGTACATCATTTTTGGACACTTTTCAAGGAGAACTTTGGACTAAGAAACATGTTAATCTATTTTTGGTATATGTAGTATCACAAAAATAAATCACGACGGAAAATAGGATTTACTCTTGCAATTATTGATACTTTTTGTTCCCTCTGTAAGGACTTAAAGAGCAGTTGCCTGTCTCAAATACTGTCAAGGCCAAAGAAGGAACTCACCATAAGATAAGGAGAAGTTTGTGAAAGTGTGGTACTAATTCCAGGTCTAATGGAGGTGAAATTTGATTAGCACATCCTGCTTAATATATCCAGAAAAAAATTTCCACTGCGGCAAACTGTGGAAAAGGAAGCAACTGCTTATGGACATACCACCCCAGGTTACAGGAATGGCACCCATGGCCATCCCATAGATGCCCAGAACTTGGACTGTATAAAGGTAGTACTCCCAGAAGAATAGCTCAGGGACCCCATCCAACACTGAGAAGCCCAGGGTGAAGAAGGACCAACAGGATGCTGCTGGCTCCACAATTGGTGATTGCCTTCTGCTTGATCTCTCTCTCTTTCTCCCCTCCCTCTCCCTCTTTTCTATTTCTTTGTAGCTCTCTACCTCACATTTACTGTTAAATAAAATCCATACTATTGACTTTGGCATTTGGTCTCATTTGCACCTTAATTCAGGCAGAGGCTCTCTTACAATCAGATCTTAACACCTTCTATTGGTAAAACTGTAACCTGTGGTGCTGGGAGGATTAATTCATAAGCAAACAAGGTTGATGCTGTCACTATAGAGATTCCTCCAAAAAATTCTTATCTTGGGAATCAGCTGTTGATGAAACTAGTGCAAACCAGCCATAACAAGACTCCCTTTATTTTTCATCTAGCCACTAGATGAGCAGAGAGCATTCAGGAAAAAAAAAAAATCAACAATTAACGACTTTTTAAATTTTGCAGATACTGTTAAACAAAATACTTCAAAAGAGAACCCTTGTTTACAGCCAAGCCTCAACACGTGCTACGAATGTGCATTGTTGTTTGGAAGAAAATGTGTGTCTTCCTAATGAGCTTTCTCTTCCAACTGAGGTTAGCCATTTAAAGGACTCCTCATGCCTTTTTGGCATTGCTATGCAAAGGGTGACAATTTCTCATTTAGGGCTCTATGGCATCAGGAAGCCACTGTGATGGTAGTCCACCAAGAAAGTAGATGTAGTTTATGAATGACATGAGCTCTGAATGTTGTTACACTATTTGTTGTTAAAAAGAATCATGTATGACTGAAGATATTAACTGGAGGAGCAAGCAACCTTAATGAACTATTAGACTTATTGTCACACTAAAATGGTCATAGGCTTCTAATTATCAGTGGTTATTTTCATAGCTGTATTCCTCCAGAACTTTTAATGTATCATGTAAGTTACTCCTCACTTTTTCCAAAAGATCTTCAGACATGATAAGGGGTTCAGCCTTTGTAGTTCAGTTTTCTCAACAGTATCTGGTCCTAATCAGCAGGTTTGAAAACATTGGGAAAGAACTGTTCTTCAGTGTATTTTCACGTTTAATAAATAACCTTACAGGAAATAAGTGTCCCATTTTCAGTTTGTCTGTCCCTTATTTTCGGTCTCAGAAATGATGAGAGAATATATGGTGTGAGAAACTCTCAGAAAACTTTTATATCTACTGTGAAAAAGCAGGTTTTGTTCATGCTTCCCTTTAATTTTCTCTCAGAAAGTAATAAAATATTCTGCATCAAATTAGTAGTGTGAGTCATTTCAATCAATGAAAATGACTACTCTGTCTATTGTTCAGGCTTATTCTTTAGCCACTGACTCCCATCTACAACTGTTCTCTCCTTACAGGCATGCATACATTCTTCCCACACCCTCAGTAGTTTTAGGGCAAGCAGAGGGTATTACTAATTATGTCTAATCACTGACACATATTGTGATCCCACAGAGAAAGCAGCCTTGATCAGTGAGTGTTGAGGTCCAGCAGTTCATTAGCCTGTGTCTCATTTGTCAAGGTTTAGAAGTCAGAAGAACTGAGCAGCTGATTTGAGCAGTAGTCACAGACCAGCAAATCTGTGGGAAACCCAGACTGGAGTGCCTACTTGCTGCATTTCCTTATGTGGTCCTATGAGCAATAGGATAAGAGAAATGCAGAGCAGTCCTTCTCTGAGGCTGAAGGCAAAACTCCCACTGACTTCCCAGAACATGATCTTTTTGAGAGGGTGACATATTATCCTACAGGAAAAAAATCCTCTCTGTCAGATTAAAAGAAAAAAGAAGCTTCAGATCAAATGAAAGAACACCACACAAAGAAGTTTTGGAGTCAGAAGGGAGAGTGAATCTTTTTTCTGTGTCTGTTTTTTAATTTTGTACTGTAAAAAGCTCTTCAGGTCACACAAAACTGCTCACACACAGTTCCATGTATCATGCAGAATGAGGAAAGAAGTATTTTCAGATGGCTACAAACATCACTGTCATTTCTCAGTAAATATTCTCTTTTAACTGGGAAATGTAGTCTGCACTAGCAAATAAGCCAAGGTTTAAAAGTTATTTAAATGATTGTTGTAAACCACTGAAGCTCAACTTTGTTGTTTATAGAAAAGCACTCTTCCATGAACGAATTGTGACTCAGTGCTGAGGAAGCTCAAATGCAAAACTACATCACTTAATTCACTACTACAAAGTAGGAGAGGGTGGAAAAAAAATCAGAAAAATGTTTTGAAATCAGGGACAATGTTTAAAAAAAGTATTTATTTTGGGGGAAAAAAGAGTACAGTTGTTGAACTGTTTGTTGAATTTATTTATCTTTGGAGCAGAAACAAATGTATAATGAATACCAAAGAAATTGAGGATCTAAATTGGGATAGCTCTAATGAAGTTAATGATTCTGGGTTAGTTACAATTATAAAAAGTTCATCTTAAAATTTTAAACCAACTTCATCACATTTTACTATTTTAGTGATACAAGATAAGCTTTGTCAGTCAAACTGACTACACAATGGTTCAGATCCAAAGTACTATATTTTTCCCCCCATGCTTTAACATGTTTTATTGATTTAGAATCATACAATCATTTAGTTTGAAAAATTTTAAAATCACAAGTCCAACCAGATAACCCTTAACCAAGTTAACCCTTGCATATCTTCCTGCTGAATTAAAGTATTTATTATCAAATTCTGTTCAAAATTTCAGAAATGTCATTTGGGGACAAGCTTAATTTCTCTGATTCAGTTTATCAGGACTGTGTGAATGTATACTCACAAACTCACAGACATTGATTCTAGGAGAAGCTGCATTTTTATCTTACCTGATATCATTGTATCATCATCAAGACAAACTATTTCATTAAAGAGCACTTTTCAGAAAGCATCTAGGCTAGTGCAGGGTATTTTCCACTGATGATGTTGTATAAACAATATCATTAAGTTGGTTTTTTAGCTTCATTTATGATAGATTAATTATATTTAGACTTCATGATTCTTCTTTGTAAGACCTTCTGTCCAACTCCTAGTTTACATACAGGCCTTTTCTCTCTAATGTCTCCAAATATTCAGTCCTTTGTTTAAAAGAGACAGAAAAAGTTTTTCCACATAGTTTTCACTGGTGTTGTATTCAGACATAACCTTAAATTCACTCATTTTATTTTTACTGCAGTGAGCTTCATTTTGAGTTGATTTTTAGGAAGTTAATATATTCACAGATAATCTCTAAAGTGACTGCCCAGGGACCAATCTTTCAGAATCTATGGCAAGCCCATGTACCTCACCAAAGCTTAAGTAGAGTGATCTGACTGCCATTTTCCCCAAACCAAGAAGACTTTTGCCTTTGTGAATTGCAAGGACTCCAATTTCTATTTAAATCACAAATCAGCAGTAGAATCTTTCTTTTTACTGTATCTCACTGGGAAAAAAAATAGTCAAATTTGCTTACAGTGAGCAGGGCTGAAATTGTCACAAAACCCAATACAGTATTGTATGCAGCTAGGACACACAGATTTCCATAAAATAGTTGTACCCTTTTCCCATAAGGTCTACCTGTTCCTGTCACCAAAGTTTGATAAAGAGGGCCTGAAAACCCAGTCTTTAGGAAATAAAGATAGCCCAATAAGGAGTGCAGATACTGAGTGCAAACTAGTTCTAGTTATGGACTTGAGACCTGACTACTTCTGGGTGGCACATAGACACTTTCCCTTTCAGGCTCTAGGTATGCAGAGTCAGATCAGGGAGCCTCTGTGCAGTCTAATCAGTACGTAGAGATAGAGTTTATTAAACCTTAATCCTCTTCAATGTATTCCCTGCTGTAGCCTCCTATTCGATCAGAAAGGCCTGCTCTCTTTGTTTTCACTTTTTTTTTGCAAGTGCCTTTATAATTAATTTTCATATGAACTGAATAGTTCATATTATATTCTGTTCTTGTTTTGTCCTCATTATTACTATCCTGCTGTAGTGGTTTAGTTCCAAATACCCATTACTTACTTATTTTGCCTCTGTGAGATAAGAATCAGGAGAACGCAAAGCAGGCACAAAAGTTAAAAGAGTATAAAGAAGTTTAGTAACAGACCTAAAAGGAGGAAAAATGTCAGACTAAACCCCCAGAACACTTCTCCTCCCCCCACCTTTCTCCCTTTTCTCATTGAAAATGTGAAAAAAACCCAACCCTTGAGATTTTCAGTTTACCACCTCTAGAAAAACCTTTTTAGTTCACTTAGGGAGCAGGAGTCTCTCTTGCTCATGCATGAGGCAGCTCCACAAGAACAATTCTCTTTTGGACTCAATATCACAGTAAAACAGCCCCCCGGGATTGGTTCTCTACTCGCATGTGAAAAAAAAAAGTTCCTTCCCTTGAATTACAGTTTTCCCACAACTGTTTTGAGGGTTCCTGTGGGGGGTTATCAGCTGTCCACTGCTTAATTCTGTGGCAAGCTTGCTTCTTAAGCCTCAGAATATTCTAGACCATTCACAAACAGCCTAATATTCCTTCAACTGAGCAGCCCCACCTAAGGCAGTGTTAATAGCAGCTATCCCCAGAGCAGAAGTTGAGAACAGAAATACAGCTCATACCTCCTTGATGTTAAGTCATTTATTCCTTCTGTCCTGGAGGAGAACAGAGCACCCGACTTGGGCAGCAGCCAGCGAGGTAAGAGGGCTGAGCTTTCCTCCCTGCTGGCTTTATCACAGACAGGGGGAAAGGGGATACCAGGGGCGGAGACGGGACAAACAACCAACCAGATCAGAGCCCGGGCGGCTTCAACCTAAGATAGACTTGGCTCAGTCACATGACAGGGATCTGGCCCAGAGGGGCGGGGGCCCAGGGGGGTCCACCGCAACAGGTTCCAATCTTGGGCTAATGGAGTGCCAGTTTAAGGTTGAGCCACTCAGAAGCAAAAGTTCTCTTTACTTATCTCTAGGAGCATCTCCATCTCTAGGAACAGAGTGCGTCTTCACATTCATCCCTCTCTGTTCCTTTCTTCTGAGGTCTAGATCAGTCCATATCAGACAGCAGGACTGTGCCACCTACCCCTGGGCAATCGATTCCAGGTGTATTACACACCCCTCCAGGTGAAGCAAACTGAGTCCTGCACTCTGGTGCCAAAGGAATGGAGAAAAATGCATTTGCTACTTCAACATTTTCTTATCTCAATACAAGTACTTTTGTTCACAATTGCTCTACCCACCTTCCCCCCCATGCTTTCACAAAATTACAATAGGTACTCTGATGTATCATGGTCCATTTACCATAGTTTTACAAGAGAATTTCAGCTTTTTAAGTCTGAAGCATCTCTTCTTTCTCCTCCCTCAAGGTTTCAGCCCTTCCTCCTTCACTGACCTTGGTGTCTTTAGGGTGTGTTTCCTTCATGTTCCTTCACCTTTCCCTTTCCTCTGACCTGGGAGAGGATTGATATCTGCAGGCTCATCTGTTCTGAAGAAAATCTTACAGCACTAAAAGAGTTAACCTCACCTGGCTTTGCACTGGATCTTGCTTATAGCTGTTGGTCGCATCATCTCTGCCCAGCAGCCGCCTCGGTGGTACTGGTGGGGGAGGGGGCCTGGCTGAGCTGCCAGGCTGCCTGCACTGGGCAGGGCTGGGGGGCCATGGATGGAACAGGGCTGCACGACTCCGGGTGACTGTCACCCATCCCCTCTGGGCCACGCGGGCACCCCCAGTCACCTGTCCGAAGGCCGGAAGTCAAAGAGGACATTTCCGGGGTTGTCTGTTCTTAATTGTGGATCACAGAGGTGTATCAATCTTTCCAAGGGGCCTAAAAAATTGTCAATATTCAAAACCAATTGGCTCTGTTAGGACCAGAGGGAACTGCAAGTGCCTCTTTGTAACGAATCACTTCTGAGGCTAAACCATGACACCTGCTAAACCATTTATAATCTACGCACTTCATGAGGGGATATATATTTTAAAAACGGTTGCCTACATGTAAATTCCTAAATTTCCATCATGTTTCCTGTCAATTTTACTGATTTTTGAAATGTTCTATACACAGAGAAATATCTACCTAACACAAATATACACAAAATATATATATATGCAGACACACATGCTTAATTTTATATATGCATATATAATTTTGTTATTTAAGTTGTTGAGTTAGAAGGTGGAAATTATATTTAGGCATAGTAAATAGTTAATGAGAAAGAAAAATCATTAATTATAGCAACACTGGACATAAATCTAACCATAATGAATTTATTGAGAAAAAAAAATCAGTTTTGATGGGCATTCTATGGAAGAAATAATCTTTCAGATTAGTGTTTGCATTCTGACAAACAGCAAGTAAGTAAAAACCAGAGTCCCAAATTAGAGTAGAATCAAAAAACATTGTCAAGTTTTTGCAATCGTCCTAAAGATATATCACTCAGGACAGGCAAGAAGATTTCTGTATGGCATCAACTG
The DNA here is from genome assembly GCA_020086605.1 of Lanius collurio. Taxonomy (NCBI): domain Eukaryota; kingdom Metazoa; phylum Chordata; class Aves; order Passeriformes; family Laniidae; genus Lanius; species Lanius collurio. The sequence goes on along the minus strand of JACBWW010000011.1, from coordinate 1,320,079 downwards.
CTTAGCAATTAGGAAAGCAAATCAACTAAAGGATCAATCAACTAAATTTTTCACTTTATTCATAGAAAATGTATTGTGATATTGTCAATAGTGTTAGCAGTATCTGACTTCCAAAAAGGAGACACGTAACACTGATTCTGTAGGGATTTCAGAGTTCAATTAGCATTTTGATATTATTTTTCAAGCAACCACAGAGGTAATAGCCCCTGCAAGTAAGATGCAAAAGCCTTTTATATATTCAATTAATAAAAGGAATGGTAAAACTCCATTATGGAAATACAACAGTCAGAAACAATCCCATGTCTCAGGTGCAATTAATTGTTCTAAAAGAAGGACTGCAGACACCTTATCAGAATAACAGCAGAGAGAGTAATAACTCTCATAGGTAAAAAGGGTAAAGTAATGAAGCTGGGCTACAGCCAAGCATAAAGATATAAAATAAGAATCTCCACAAAGCACCCATCCAGCAACTAGAAAAATTAACAAATTTACAAGTAGGTTTCAGTAGCTATAACATGTACAGTAACACAACTCTCATTAACACACATGAATCTGATTGTTTCCTGTGGTAGCAATTTTGTGGCCATCTTGCATCCTCTTCCTGTTTGCCAGCACCTCACCCAGGTTACAAGGCAGAAAAAGAAAAGTTCAGCTGGTATTATCTGTGGAAGCAGTCAGAGCCCTGTTAGGGTTATACTCTAACAACAGCAGTATTTTCCCAAATTTTTCATCCTGTGTTGAAGCCAAACTTAGTGTAATGCCTGCTATGAAGCTCTGCATGTGTATGTTACAAGACAGAGGTCAGATCCAAGTTCTGATCTATGAGCTAGTTGGGTAATTCCCATCCTATGTCTCAATATATTTCAAATATTTTGAAATGGATGTGAGAGAAAATTGAGTTAACATTAATATTTCAAGTATCCAACAGTAAGCACAATTTTCTCTACTGATTCATGTGTTTGATGAAAGACCAACTTCTGGTGAGCATGACGTCAAGGAAGAAGGTTATACTAATAGAGTCCATTTTATTTATTACCTCTACTTTGTTTAAGTTTATCTGTAACCAACAGTTCTTCATAGATCTCTGACTGCAGATGATAAGAGTCTGAGATGCAGGTCCTTGTGTAGGTTTAATAGGAAAGAGGTGTTCATTCCCAATGTGTCCTGCAGCTGTGTGGGCCACATGTTCTTTTTGTGCCTTAGCAGAATAAACACAGTAGACTCCAATAGTTCTCTTTTGCTTGTAAATTTGCTTATGATAATAGAGTTATGAAGGTATACTGTGGCATGGAAGTAAAACTCTCTGAGAAAAAGTACTGAGTTTTTTTGAATCAAGTGGTCCATTACAAAGATGTATATTTCACATATGATATGGAAATGGGCCATCTTCTTATCTCTTCTAAATAAGGTGCATAATAAAAGATACCTTGAAAGAGATTGTTAATAGATTCCATCTGAAAGCACTGATCAATTTCAAAAACTACATTCTATTTTTTTTTAAAAAAAAATGAAAACTGGCACATATAAGTAGAAATAAAGGAAAGTGTAAGTGAAACAGCTCTGCTTATGTAAAAAGGACCAATTTTACCTCCTTGTTTTTTCTGGAGCTATTTGAATAAAGGACAGGTATGATGAATTTTAACCCAAAACTTTTATTTGTTTGTAACCAAACTCCTCTAAAAATTTATGTGAATAAACTGAAAATCAGAAAAGCCTTTTGCAACTTCAAGTAAATGAGATTAGCTAGAGTATTATTCTAGTAAATTGTAGCTAAATGAAGGAGTTGCTACACTCAGCTTCCCTGACCTTTTTCCTCTTTCTCTTCAAATGGATGTTAATATGTTCCTCCCTTGTGTTTGTATAGACGTGTTCAACCATATCATTTTGTTATTTTGAGGGAGGGGAAACAGGGCTTTTTAGGTTCAGGAGTAGTTGGATAAATATTCAGTTTTTTGAATGCAACATCTGAATTCATCTGTCTGCAACCTCTAAAAAAAACTGGCCACATATTGACTTAACTGAACAGCAATATTTGTACTACATGTTTCATACTGTGCCAAGTAAGTCACCAAGGCACTCATTACAAGTTTTGCTGTCCACACATCTGTTCTTTGCCATAGCAAGTTTGACATTAACACATCCAGGCATCCTCAGTGGAGCTGTGTAGCAGATTGTGCCTTACTGAGAACACAAAGGAATGTCAGGTGATTGGCAAGTCTTTCACACCTTTTTCAAAATACAGACTGTGTTTGGGGGTGTGTGTAAAAGTTCCCTAAGGATTTCCAATTTAGAAATTGATTCTAACCATAATTACAGGAATTTCACGTGGCTATGACTCCATTTGGTTTGAAGGAATGACTCATCACTGTGAGTGCTGTAAAGAACATAATAGAGTCAAGTGATTATGGCGGAACAGTTCTGAAGTGATGAATTTGAAGCAGTTGTGCATATTAAGCCAGATCAGAAATAAATGTCAAAGAAAAACCTGGAAAAGCTGGAACAAGCTTTTGTCATTTGATCTGATAAAGGTTTATTTAATCTCAGTACATGCTGAGAACACAGCAGATGTATCTGTATTCAGATTCTGGCTTAAATTCAGCAGATGACACTGAGAAGATTGTAGAAACATCTAACAAAAAGACAGAGGTTAATTCCTCTTATAAATATAAAACACACACCCATATGCCTGACATTTGGTAAAGATTATACGATTCATAGAGGAATATTAAAATAACTGATCAATCTCTGTTTAAAATAAGATTAAGATAAAATTCAATTTTATATCAATTACTTCAAAAAAAAAAAATTACAAGCATTTCACAAAAACTAGGCAAGAAATATTTAGAGCAAACATCCTCATTGGTTTTCATCTGACCAAACTGCTCCTCTTGTACCTTGGCACCAGATGTACATTAACTTTGATAGAATATGACATTTCTCTAAAATAGTAGAAAAAAATACTTTAGGCATGGTTTCCAGTTTTGAGAACATAATTTTCTGTTTGGCAACCATTTTCCTTTGTAACCCGAAGTTACTTTAAAGGAGGGGTTTGCATCCTCTGACTTCTGCCCTGTCAGCAGAGACATACTTTGATAAATTTCTGTAATGGTTGCACTGACTAAAGAAATTTTGCAGACAGATTACAAAGTGTCAGGATAGCATTAATATACATGAGTATTTGTGATGAAACAATACATGAGGCCACTGGACCCCAACACTCATTTCCAAGTCTGCTTAAGCCTTACAAAAAGCCTGGAAACCCTCAGCCTTAGAGGTTCCCTGGTGTGTCCTCAAGACATAATTTCACTCTTCTCTTTGATTATGATCAAGATATTTAGTTCAAAACTGAACATCAGATGAAGAATTTCCCCTTAAAGGAGGGATGATGGATGTCCGTTTCCCTAAGGAAACATTTCTGAGTCATTCTACTTTTCATGTTGGTAATGTCTTTCCTGCTACTAAATAAATATCTAGAAAGAGTGCTTCGAATTTCCCTTAATATAAAGCATTCTTGGTGTCTTGGGTTGTTTTCTTATACTGATTTTTAATTTGGACAATATACTGATCCTCCCTTAAAGTAGCATGACTGCAACCACCTGAGAAAAAGGAGGATTTTAAAATCATCAAATCTCAAAAGCTACATATCTGCTAGAAAGTGAATATTCACATGTTCTTTGTGATTAATGACAAGCTATAAGTAGAGCTTTAGAAACCATTTGTAGAACAGTAAAAAGAAAATGGGGTAATTTATATTAGCATTCCAGTATGGAATGCTACAATGTGATACATAGGATTCATAGGTAAGACTGAGAAATAGTGCTAAAGTGCTAAAAAAATGACTCTGTGAGATTAATAGCTGGTTTTACATGTTCAGAGAGCTATCTCTACTTTTAATATTGACTTTAAAAAATATCATAATTCTATGTAATATAAAGGTAGTTACGCATCGCAGAAAAAGTATCAGAAGTGCTCTACCTGCACCAAGAGGAGCCCAGGTACAGAGCAGGATTCTGGGATGCCTGTTGTGCCTCTGTACTTAATTCGCATCCTCTACTGGTAGGAAGTGGAAGCTTTGTTTGCAAAGATATTATGAGGTCAGTTTGAAAAGAGATACAAAAGGAATGTTGTTGGAGTGCATCCAGGTTATATATTGTATATATATGTATGGATATTTTTTGATGCATCTTCTTGGCAGATGTGGCCAGATGGGAGTATTTGATTTCTGAGGTTTACAGGATCTTCCACAGAAGCCTGCATATAAGGATCAACTCAGGTCCCTCCAGCTCCAATCAGCTTTATTTTCCAAAAAATTAGAACCAAGATACCATATTTTGATCTCAAGTACCATATAATGTTGGAGTTATAGGAGGGCACTATGGAGGGTTCAAATGGCAGTTGGACATGATATTAAAATGATAATTGTTTTTTTTCCTTACTTGCATCCCATTATAGAAACTTGTTTTCTTCCAAATCTATTTTATGAGGTCTGGGTTTGGCTTGTCTAGCCCTCTATGAAATAGTTTACGCATTTTATTTTTTCAAATTTTGATTATTGCTTATATTCCTGATAGTGCAGGATCTAGATTTATTTTTTTCATGAGAAAATCTTCACACAATGTTCCCTGGACTCAAAATGCTAACAAGAAATGTCATAAAGCACCCAAGGGAAAAATCCCTAAAACTCTTATCAATCAAAATCACAATAAATCTATAGGTAACACCTCTAGTAAGTTGCATTTTCTAGTGTAAAAAGTCATAAATTCCTATTAACATAGATAATAAATATGTCAAGACATCAATAGATTGACAGAAAAAAAATTGAGACTGATACTTAAGAGAGATATTACTAGATATCTTTTAATCTGTAACTCTATCAGGAATGGTAGATAAGGGAAATAAGAATATTAATTTTAAATACAATTTAGCTATTTTCTTCAATTGAAATATTATAATGTGATAGAGTTTACATGTGTATGTGTATAGATAAATATGTATGTTGGAATGTGCAAAAGTCCTGTGTGTGACTTGTGGATATACACAAAGGTCACACATTGAACAGGGAGAATGTTAGTCATACCAAATTAACAGTAGTGTTTTAAAATTGATTAATTTCATTTATTCATACCTTAACCCACATATTTAATAATCTTTCATAACAGTGTGTCTCAGTGATCTGTTAGACTGAGGAATGATTGCAAAGATTATCATATATTAGCAAATTCCCACTCTGATCAGGATCAGTAACCAAGCCATAATTGAGAGCTAATTGTATTCTATGGGGATTTAAATTTGAATACAACAGATTATAAATAGAATTAGAATTTTAAGGTATTCAGTAAAATTCTGTTACATAATTTCTCTGCCACTAAAGCCCAATTCAGAACCCAAAGGCTCTGAAGACTGTACTTTTAAAGGTTTTAGACACTTTCAAACAATGACCTTTAAAAAGATTTATCAGTCTAAAGTATCCATGTCCTCATGGACCTAATTAGACACAACTATCCAGCTTGAGACTTTCCCATTGTTTAACAATATGGAGGCATATCAAAAAATATTTTCTTAATCACATAGAAGGGAAAATAAGAAAGATTATGAAGTGGGTTATACCATCAACTTGCATTTCAGAAAAATTATGCTTCAATCCCTCTTCTGTCATATGTTTCCTTTAAGGGCTAGAACAACGACAGTGGCAACTGACAGCTGGTCTGAGGGCCTCGAAGACATTTCCCTTGATACAAACAGTTTGCACCCACGAGAATTGCAGAAGCAAGAAGATAAACAACAGAAAGAAGTTGTAACAGCTGCAAAAGGGAGGACACTGGCCAAAGTTTAACAAAGAATATGTGTACACTGTAGACAACTGTCTTGAGGTGACTTTATGATGTGTCTCCCTTATCTCTGCTCTATGCCCAGAAATCAACTTTGTGCCTTTCTGTGCTTTTAAATTGATTCTGAGGGGGTAGAGGGAAAAAAAACCAAGCAAACTTTTCAAAGCAGTTTTTTTAAGGACACACACACTCCTCTGCGTTCTTCTACTGTGATAGAGAGCAGAGGAAGCACGCTACTTGTTTTTTAGTCAGCTTTCGGCTTCTTTTTCTCTAGAGGGAGATGGAGAGTTGAACTTTGTTTTCCTGGGACTTCAGGTTTTTTCCCTTCTTCTCTTCTGGACTGTTTCAACATCAGAACACATCAGAGAATCTTCCACCCAGGCTCTGGAGGTAGGCCCACAACCCAGCTCCGAGGAAGAGGAGAGAGACTACACCTATGGAAGGACTCTGAAATTTTCCCAGGTTTCTCACCACAGTGAGAGGTTTTATTATTTAGCATTACTATACTTTTCCTGTGTGTTTGTTAAATAAATAGTTTTTATCTCTTTCACTTTCCTGTGAGGAGAATTTATTTTTTCCTGAACCTTGTGGGGGAGGGGTAGTTGTAACCTGCCTTCTATCAGAGGATGTTTTTCCTCCAAATTTGTCTAAACTTGTACAACAAGAAATAGTATTGTATTGTAGCAAAATAATAGCCAATGAACATGTAGCTAAGAAAGTGTATAAAAGAAGTTGTGTAAATAACAAATGTGCTTTTTGCCATTGCTCAGGGCAGAGAGTGTATGTGTCATGACCGTCTGAACAGCGACACATGACAGTACTTAAATTGAAGTTCTTAACATTTACATATCTGGTTGTCAGCATGAAAGGTACTGCAGTTTCTAGACATCCCTTTTATAATATTTTTAAAAGTTCAGGAACTGTCCTATGATTTTTTTCAATGTAATCATAAAATTAAAACTCGAAAATAAGGATTCTTTTTCATTCCCTTCTGTACTGAAAAATAATACTGTTTCATGGAAGGTAAAAAGTAGTCCTTCCCTTCATAATTTATATGTCTTATTTATATGGGAGAAGTATCTCACATGAGAAGCTAATAGAGCTATTGCAGTTGTTATTTTTTACTCCAATCATGAGATGTCCAAATAAAGATTAACTTCCCCGTTCTAAGAAGTCACATCTCCCTCTCCTTTATTTTCAGTATAACATTGGCCATAAGAAGAGGCTATACACATGTCTAGGGAAAGGAATTTTTTGTTTAAGAGGCATTTAAACTCTACTTTATATGAAACAAAGGCCTTAAAGGAAAGGAAGGATGCAGTTCTTCCTGGGTGATGTTGCTTCTAAGTGTGCATTGGTGTCCAGGGAGTTTAGGACAGAGCCATATCTTGAAGGCAACTATAAGGCAGCTAGACAAAGCTATAGAGTAGGGTAGATCTTCTAAAAAGAGATGCAATCAATTTTGAACTTCCCTTTCAAGTGCTGGTTGCTTTCTGAGTCCATGTGAAAGAAAGCATGACTAAGCAAGCGTGATCATTTAAACAAAATAAAGAGAGGGGGGTTTTATTACTGTTCTTTATGCTTTGCTTTTGACAAGTGTACTAACAAAATTGAAAAAGTATGCTAAATCCAGATTTCCATTTATCTGGAAAGCCCATACTTCCTGACATGAGCTTTGCACTTGCATTTTCTTTCAGTCAAGTGAGTATCTCTAAACTGGGACGACATTTAGGAAAAAATCAATACACCATGAAAGAGAATTCTCAAAGATTCCCCACCCAGAATTTATGAAACAGCACAGCTGGGTTTCTGTCTCAGCAAGGCCATCAGGTTTTCACTCCATAAGAACACTGAAATCATTACTAATTTCCTTCATTATCTCTCCTTTATAAATTGGGAAGTGCTTCTAATTGTGGTAGTCAATAAGTACAAATATTTCTTGTAAGGAGATTACATATAAAATACTGGGGTTTTTTTTTTCCACTTTTTAAAAAAAAAAATTGTTTCAGATAATTGAAATTAAGTTGCTAAACAATACTGTTTAGAATTCTATGTACTTTCACTATTCACTTCCACATACTTGAGAGAAAGCCAAGTGACAATTTAATGTGATTTGGTTTTGCCTCATGAGAAGTGTCTGCAGTGGTATCACCCCAAAAAGGGGAGGGAGGAAAGTGCAAAAAGTAAGGCTTAGAAGTCATCCTCTGCTCTTTCAGCCACAAGTTCATGGGAAGTACATATGAATGATGATTATAGGAATAATGTACATATTCGTTCCTTCTAAGTACTCTTCCTTGGCTAATCAGTTTCGTCTGGACATTTTTACACTGAAGCACTTGTCTCTCCCCTTTGGTGTATGTCGTTAATAATCTCTTGAACCCTACATAACTTCAGCAGAGTTTTCTAAATATCTTTTCTCATATCTAACCCATGGGAAAACAGCATCCTGTAATGTGTGGCTAAGACATGCCACAAAAGTTAAACTCTGGTGAAGAAGCATAAAATGTAGTTCAAATGTAAAAGCTCACATTCAGAAGGGAAATTGAAATATTTACATTGCCTAAATGTTTTGTGTGGCTGTATTAATTCTGTGAAGTGCTCAGATAAAACCCATAACCGTGACCCCTTAATTAAAGATTGAGTTTAGAATGCTCAGAAGACTTATCCCTTCATTGAACTTTCTAACATAAAAAGATCAAACTCTGAATTTCAGGATAAAGCAAGTACAGGATAGATAATACTGATTGTTTATTGATTATCTTGCAGGTAAAAGCAATAATTGGGTATTTATGACTTCTAATCTCTTTAAATCCTTTCAATGTTTGTGGAAGAGTTCAGTCAATAAGAAAAGGGTAATGAGTCTTTTTGACTGTTGCTGTGGTGGACTAATTATACAACTTTTTCTACTTTAGTACACTTGGGTTCCATGTTCATTAAAGTCATTTACCTGTGACTGCTGTCTTCCAGTGACACCTCTGTAGTTACAAATGCTTTGTTTCTGAAAGCCTTAGTCTTCCAATTTACTTGCTTATCTTCAGTAAGTAAAGATGGAATAATAGGATCCTTGGAAAAAATAAAATTTCAATACTAGTGTCTTTGTGAAGATGAAATATCTACTAAATATATGTGTATTATCCCAAATACTTTTTTAATGTTCTGATGATCCTACCTTGAAATGAAAATGGAGGGTTTTTTTTTCTTACCAGGTAGGAACAGAGAATCTGTGGGGGAAAAAAAAAAAAAAAAAAAAGAAAAGGCAACTTAGTAAGACTCCATGTTGCCAGAAAGTGGGCAGCTAATAAGGACAGCAATAGAGGGCCATATACTGCCACTGTCTCCACACAAACTGTTTTTCCATAGTAAAATACCTCACATCCATCTACAAAACTTATTTCTCTACTTGCTCCCTGCCTAGTTCTGTGTTAATTCATTCCCTTTGGAAGTGACATAAGTGCCCTCTGGAATAGTTCATTCTGCTCTGAGTCTCAGAAAAATTATTCCACGACAGGCAGTCCCTCCCTGACTGCTCTGCACTGAGCTTCTTTGCATTTCTTTCAGCCTGTATGGGTACCTGCCTCTGTAGCTTTACAGACATATTGATTACTTGACACTTTAAAAGCTGTAACAGACAGGATCCCTTTGTGACTCCTGTTGTAGAAAATCACATACATTTGAAAAAATAGCCATATTTAGTTCCATTTGTAGGCTATAAAATTCCTTTCTCTCTCAGGATTTTTAGCTCAGCTGTTCTAAGTGTGACATTTTATCCTTTTCAGTTTCTTAACCCTTCTTTTTAACCTCTGTGAAAGCTGGGATACATTCTGGGACACATCTCCAGAAGGTGAATCTTTAAACTAAATATCAAGTATCACAAGACTCATGATATAATCACAAGGGTGAAAAGCACCATGGAATTCAAGACAGTATGTATTTCAGTCATCAGAATAAACTAAAATCATGTTCACCTCAAGGTATTGAAGTAGATCTGCAATATGATGCATGGCCTAACAAATCCCTAACAACATGAATTAATCAATAATTTGCAGGAAGATGTTGAATTTTACTGAATTTTTGTATTTAAATTTTTATATTTTTGTATATTTAGTATGAATGAGTACTTTTCTGCTATGAATGAAAGATGCATATTCATTAAAGCATAGTCAGGATGTTTTTCTCTTCTCTCTGTCTCGCTCTTTTTCATTTTCAGGTTATACTTACAAAGATATACTTTTTCCCCATGACATTTAACTTTTATATTCTGAGGACACCAGTGAGAATAGAAGAGATTTTTTAGAACTCCAGGTGGACTTCAATGGAGACATCTACTTGGATGCCAAAAAAGTAATTTTTTTTTAATTTCAATTTTGCCAAATTCTTAAAAACATATGTCTTTCCTCTGATTTTCCTTTATTCTTAGCTTGTTTCTAATACTTGTTATAGCCCCACAGACTGAAGAGGATGACAAAAAAACCCTCTCTTTTTCATTACGTGTATGTAGAAAAACATGCCTGAACATGCCAGAGATTGAAAATTTCTTAAATGATTCCATACATTTGATGTAATTATATTTTTTAAATGTTTCAGTTTTTCAGTGACATTGCTTCATTGGTCTTTGTTCTGAAGGATGCCTTACTGAACCATACTCTTTAATTGAAAGACAGGACATGGAGACAGAGCTATAGTTAAAATCACAGACCACCAAAATTCTGGGGCAAAGACCTGTTTTGTGATTAGGACAGTTATAAGGTACTCAGAATACTTTGGACTTCTGCAGTACCTCTGGTTGGTATTACCTTACATGCTACATTTATTCGTCCATAAAAAATTAATCATAGTGAAAAAATTAAAACACAAGATCTCTTTCTTGGTTAGAATTTTAAAAAGTTCTCATGGAAGTGTCTAAAGAGACTAAAGAGATGCCTAAAAAGACTTGGAAAGCCAATAACACTAAGAAACTAATCTGCCTTTTCTTTTGATAAAAGAAATCTATTTCTCTTTTTAAACAAGTAACCAGAATAAAAAATCAAAAGGCCAGAAATGTAAACAGAATTGTAAGTCTATATCTTGCAGTTATACATGCTTTGAATTTTATTATGTCTATTGAGATTGCTTTAAAATTGGCATGAAGGATAAAAAAAATAATCAATTGTCCAAAATAATAGTATTTTACTTGTACATTTTTTTAATTTTATGTATGGTATTATTTTCACTTGATTATTTTCTTCTAGACCTGTCAAAGTCCTTTTAAAACTTTTCTTTACAATCACATCATCCACAAGGTGATGTTATACAGAAAGAAAGATGTATTCGTTTTATCAGGTGCCCAGAAATTAAGGTATTAAGAGGATACAATGAAGAGAATGAAGTGGAAATAAATACTAATTACAGTAATTTATATATCTTATAACTTCAAATGGACATGTACAGAAGGTCTTGATTGTAAGTCTTTTTTTTTTCTCATCAAGTATTGATATTTGTATTTAACCCTCAACAATATGTGCTAATGGTACACGTGTTTTGCAAATATTTATCTCCATAAGGGATACCATATATTGAAACTTCTCTTAAAATAATATGTAATATTTAAAACATTCCTCATCCACCGGAAAAAAATATGACTAAAGATTGTTTCCTCTAGTGTCTCAGAAGTAATTTTTTGGTAAATTATTAAAGTATTATTTCTAATTTTGTATTTATAGGATATTTTAGTTATTTTCTTGGTATTTTTTCCTTTTGAACCTTCTTTTCTTTTTGCAGGTTTTCATAAGTCTTCTTTGCAGTCCTTTTTTTGCCTCTACATTTTATTATTTTTCCTTGGTTTATCTGTTGTGCCTTCATTTACCTTCAGACTCTCAGCCCTGATTACTTCCCAATAGAGTATTATTTGGTAGCTTCTGGTCCAAGGTTTATTCCCCACTCCCTCATCAGGATCATGTTTGTTGTAGTTCCGTTACTGTCCACAGATGTTTTTCCCTGTTCTTATTTCTTTCCTATACACAAGCACATGTTCTGCCTGCAATCATTGTATTTTATGGCCACCTACTTTATTACAGTTACCAAATCCTTTCTTTTCCTCTTAGTATAAAGAAACAAAAGACCACCCAACAAGTTTTTGGTCCTTGGGTTTATTGGATTTTTTTGTCATTTACTTTGTTCCCAAATGGAACAAACCGGTTCCTAACACAATAGCTGTTCTAAGGATTTAAGAATTTCTTCCTGGAGGTTTTCATCCCTGTTCTGCTGAGTACTGAACAATCCGGCATCAGCCAAATCTGTCACCTAAGAAACCCAACTTGTGTTCATCTGTTTTGAACTACTTAAATCCAAACTCTGTCTCTCCCACCCAAACTGTAATTTGGTGGCATTTATCATTAATTGGTTCTTTGGGGAAAATTGACAAGAAGTCTTCATTTATGTTCATTATTCTGTTTCATGTTTTGTGATTTTGGGAACCTCACTATTTAATTTTTATTGATAAGGTAATGAAGGTTGAAATAGAATGAGAGACATCTCTCTGGTCACTCTTTCATTCTACGTTGTCATATTGAAGCTGCTCATTAAATGCTAGAGCCTAATGAGGTTGTGGCAGTTTCATTAAGAGGATGGGAATGGAAGAAGATTACAGGCTCAGCACAAGAAATATTAATGGATTCTGGATTGTCCATGGATTTTTCATCCTGTATATGCAAAAAAGGAAAAAAAACATCTCCAAAAGAGTTTAACCACTGAGAAAAATGTTTGTGAAGTCATGGGAAGCTGCATGCTCTTTTATTCTGACCTTGAATTGCTTCATAAGCAGGAAAAATTACTTCTACAAGAACAAATGTAGTTTCTTTTTCCAAAGCCCAAGATCCATGCACTAGCTACTCTGTAGAATACTTCTCACTGGTTAGACTAGAATCTGAAGAAGAGGGATCAAAAGCTAAAGAATAGCAATAATGATTTTAACATTGCTGTTTTTTCCTCACTGGAAAAGTTTAAAAACTATATGTATACCTGTATTACCAGTATTCTCAATCTGAAGCATATTTATCACAGGGGGAAAAGTCTGTTCAGATTTTTCTAAAGAAATGCTTCATTTCATTATCAGCACATTTTTATCATTGTCAATTTACTGATTATTTTGTCAAGATCTGTTTTAATGTTTCCATAATTTGGTTGTTTGTTTTGTTTAAGACATACCTGAAATAGTTGTTACCTCCTATGCTTATTGAACTTGGAGCTCATTATTTAAGTAATTAAATGTCTTCTGAGAGAAGGTAAATTGCTTCCAATCTGCCATGAAGGTAAATAGGATAGAAAAGGGAAGAAAGGCTGAATCCTGGCCTTAGACAGTGGATGTTTATAGTTCAGATTCACACCTTTTTTTTAATTCCATTTTTATTTTTTTATATTTGTGACCTCAATAAAGCTAATTATTAACAAAACCTGTAACTGACTGCTTATCATACATGCTGACTGATCTTGCTGGGACTATCTGCATATAATTCTTTTACCAATATCTTTTCCTTTGGTTATATTGTAGTCATGTCTAAACAAATTTCTTCATTTTAAATGGATTGAATTGCAAATGAGCCAATTAATTTCTGAGAAATAAGCTAGCAAAGGTCATTTAAAACAAAATGAAAATCAAACTCAAGCCTTGAACACAGAGCCCTGGATTTTGCTGATTTGTGTTCTGCTTATAAATCAGACCTTTAATTTTTTTATAGCGGAAAAAAGACAGCCCCCAAAACCTGTCACTTAAAATTCTGGACAGATACATCTGTGATGTAAAGAAAACAAAAACAAAAACAAAAACAAACCAGAAATTAATAAATAAAGTAAAACTGAAAATGCCTTTATGATGCCCTTATCCAAGAATTGACAAATGTGCTTGTTAAAACGCAGACTCTGAAGAGATCAATTTTATATTTAACTTTCAGGCTGTAGTAATTAAAAATCTTCTTATTTCACTGCCACTGAAAAGATAGGAGAAATAGTGACTGCGATCCATGCTCCCATGTGTGGCTCTGCACATTCTAAAATGTTCTGACATCTCTCACTACTTTTTGCTTCTAACAAAAATAATGTACCTTAGCTGATACTAATCTCATGTGACAATACAAATCAGTGAGGAACATAGGTGTCTGAAGTACAGCAGAAAATGAAAATGCTGCATGTTAAGGATTCTTAAAAAAAAAAAAAAAAAGCTGCTTTCATTCAGTTCTATTCCTAGTCCCTTTCAGAATCACAATATCCTCCAAGCCCTGCACACCCAGAAGTATGACCTCAATAACAGCCTTTTGTCGCTGTACTTTTATGAAGCATTTTCATGTACTGAATGATGTCTTTAAAATGTAGAAAGGAGTAATAAACCATTCATCTTTTGTTTTCCACTCTGACTTCTTAAAGTGATCCTGACATACTCGGGCTTTTCTTAGCCCTAAATGGAAGTTATCATGTACACACCTTAATACAGATAGTAAATGTCAAATTTTAGTGAACATAAACATTTAATATTTAGAAAAACACAAATATTTTCTCAGCTGTTAAGCCCACAAATATTAGAAACAGCAACAAACTTTTGGTGATTTATGTCTTCATGGACCTGTTGCTGGATGTCTCCACATATCACTGATATTTCTCAAGAATTAAAGCAGTGCTACTGAAAAATTAGTTTAGCCTGCATGTGCTTTCTTGAAAAAAGGATATTCAACCACTAATGATGTTTCTGCATGAATTATCTTTTTATTTTAGCCATGTCAGTTTATTATATCGAGTAATAATCGATGTCACACACAGTTTTCTCCAGTGAAAGACACATCTTTCCATCAAGACTGTACCTTAATATGGTTTTCATCACTTACCAATCTCTAAATTACAGATATTATCTTCCATGTAACAGAAGAGAGAGTGAATGTTTTTCTGGTCCTCAAATGTTTTTTTCTTCATGCTGGGGTCTTCCAAATCATACTCTTGAAAACAGGAACAGGAACAGAGCAGCAATCAACCTGAAAAGCATGTACAATCACTTGAAGTGTCTGAACCCAGACCAAAAATGAAGGGCTCAGACCCATTTCTTCAGGAAATATGCCATTATTTTTTTCTTGGAGTTGAATCAACACATATAAAATGTATTTATATGAACACCTATCAATGCAGAAAGCACTATGTATCAAAAACACTGTCTGCTTTACCTACATGAAAAAGCTTTGTTTTCCCTTTCACAAAGACAATGAGAATTTTTGGATAGGAAACTGAAAAGGTAGACTTGGCCACAGCAAGTGGCTGATAGAGCTAACAGTGCTGAACCACACCTATGTTACCATGGTGACCACTCTTACAGATGCCTGCTGAACACATCAGTAATCAGGAGTTTAACTAGAGACATCTCTAGAAACTGGATGTCTGTCTTGGATAGAACAAAAGTTTCATTAAGCTCCTCCTTCTTCGCAGACTTTTGCCCAGAGCTGTCGAGAACTGTGTAGTTGAAGTATAAAGGTTCTTTCAACATAACAAATTAGATCAATATCACAAGAACATTTTAATAAAGCGAACTCATATACCTTTACTGGTATGTGAAATTTCCACATCAGTGACACTGCTTACGGTAACTTTCAGGAAGGATTTTAATACATGAATCCATATGATGTATTGTTATGGTAACATAGGCAAAATATCAGAACATATGCCCAGACTTCGGTAAGGAGCATGATTAATTTTATAATATGATTAATAATATTAAAAAATAATTTTATCATCATTAATGATAATATGTGTCATAGTGAGTGGAATCCTTACAACATATATAAGACAGCGATGAACTTGGAAGGAAAGATGAAGCGATATTTCTTTAGATGTTCAGGGATTATTTTATTACTCCAGCCGCACGGCTGGAGTTCCCAGGCAGACCCCAGTCATGGGACCCTGCTCTCTCCCCAGGCCCCAGGCACCCAAACCACTCAATCAGGAACAGGTGTGGGGCACACGTGACATGGGGACAGGGACAGCGACAGACCCGTACCCTGCAGGGTCCCTCCCCCCGGGATTTCAGGGGAAGGCACCTCCACAAATATGTATTTCAGCTCTCTCATATTCCAGTTTTTACTCCTTACAGAAGCCCTTCAGCATGTTTTTAGTGGAATTATATTCTTCTGAATTAACTGGTGAAGAAAACAAATGTGAAGGTCTATAAGTCTATTTTCTACCCTAAGTAGAATGTTTACCTAAATTGATGAAGATCTGCAGAGCAATACCCTGCACAGCCAGCTGATCCTTCTTTGCTGTGGGGAAGACCAACAAGCGTTTAGACCTGTCAGTGCTGCCAGATTTGAAAAGTGTAAAGCCTTACCTTGTTCAAGTACAATAATTCTAGAGGTCACACAATTCACATCTTTTGTTGTTAAGGAACATGCTACTTTTGTCCCTGGAGAGGGGTCCTGCATGGCTACTGACCTCTGTCCTCCTGACAGCCTGTCCAGACTGACATTTGCAACATAGGCAATATGCTTCCCATACTATCCACACCAGGCATGATTCCCTCATATTGCACTACTGTTGTCTGAACCAAGGTGCAACATAACTCATACTCACATTCTACAGGTGTTTGCTTGGTTGGCATCTGCTGCCAGATGAGCCAGTGTCCCTGGCTCCCCACAGGAGCTGTTGCATCACTTATGATTCCATGTTTGCTGTAGGTGGTTGGGTGGGCATGTTGTTACTCATCTTTCTTGTATTAATAAAGCTCGGTTTCATAATGTGTTGACGAGTTTCATTACACTTCAGACCACATTTACTCAATCAGTCTGGTAAAGGCATGCCAGCATAAAGACCACCAGTATGTTTGCATTCCTCTGTACCATTGCTGCTACAGTTTATCAAATGTATTTGATAAACAATGGTTACCTGGTAAGAAAACAAAACAAACGCAGAAAGATTTTTAGTCAGCTAAACAAAAAAATTGCTGCAACAGTTGCACTGAATTTTTCAAAGCTGCTTCATGGAATTTTCTTTGTAGTGAATTTTGCCAGAAGTTAAGGTATTACTAACATAAGTTTCATAGGTCAAAGGAAAATCATCCTTGCATAGTGAAATCTCACTGCAAGAAAGATAAGAAAAATGAATGGATTCGTTAAGATATCACAAATTTTCTTGTTGTTTTCAGATCAAATCTCTTGCTATCCAAATTGCTACCAATTGCTACCAATTTCCAGAAATCGGTGCTTTTTTTTCTTTTTGTTAAATAGCACGTATTAAAAAGAGATAGTGTTTGAAAATTGCTTAATTAGCAAAAGGAAGTTTACCACTGTGATGTCATAGAATAAAAACCAGTCACAGGGGGTTTTGTTTACATTTTATTGTGGGATTTTTGTTTGTTTTGTTGGTTGATTGGTTTTTGCTTCTGCTGTTCAGAAATATCTACAGTAGCTTGTCACACAGAAACTCATCCTTTTCAGGGATGGAAGGTACTTCAGGGCATTTTTTCAGACTGGATGTAATTACATTTTTATGAATTCATCTTTCCTTGACAGAAAAATTTAGATGTACTTGATTTTAGACTGGACTGCAGATCTCAACATAAATTCATGGAATATTAAGAAATAGGTTGAGAGACAAACCTCCCAAAAAAGATCAGTGAAAGTAAACTAAGATGAGAAAAAGAGAAGGGCAAGAAAGGATCATGCAAGAAATCTGATTATTGGAAGAGTGATCTTACTTGCTTGTAAACTTTGAATGATCCTATACAACTGTACTCTGGGAATGTAAGGAATTAATTCCATTTGAAATTGAATTTTTTTCTTTTCATTTCTCTGACATATGGTGTATCTCAGAGATACAATATTCATTCGTGTATCTGAGTTTTTCAGCTTTTGGCTAGCTGAATAAACCACAAGAGACTGAAAAGAAATCACTTTTACTTAATAATACAGAATGTCTGGTAATAGCTAGGATACCAGATTCATTGAGCAAGCAGTGCAAAAAAATTGAAGCAAAGTATTGGTTTGGGTTCACTGGTGAAGCTACACATTAAAATTACCTTGGTAGCAATTCTTTTGGGATCAAACAGAAACAACATTTCAGTTTTCCCATGGGAACAAAAAACTGAAAGAAATTTGGTCTTGACCACATAAAAGTGAACTAAACTAAAAGATTTTAGTTAGTTTTCAAGAAGCCTTTTATTTTCATATAGACAAAAACATGCAAAATAACCTATGTTTTCAATCTAATTTTATTTAACTTAATTGAAAAAAAACCCCAGCTAAATAAGAACTAACAATTTTGCAAGTAATAAGGCTAATAATAATAAAATAATGTTGGTTATGCAAATATGATGTAACTTACTTTCTTTTTTTTCCCAGGGCTATCTAGATTGGAATTATCTTACTAATTAAGTTCAAATTTTTTAACAGTCTTTACTGCCCAAAAATGCATTTTATGGCCAAAAACGTGTCACCTGGTAATTGCTACTCATTCTCTTCAAAAAAAAGTGCTTTCAAAATGTACCTATTGAGCAATGAATAAAATTAAGTACAAGACCAAGAACATGGCAACTTGTAATTGATACTCCCGATTCTCTAAATTTGAATCCATCCAAGTCTCTTGCTCAACTAAACTGTTCTTTGCAGCCTGTATTTGTCTCCTCCATTACTTCTGCCTTTGGATGATACGCTCCCTGAGAATGCTTGTTCAGTGCTTAATGCAACCTGGCCTTTCCTGCCAGAAGAATCTACCACAAATTCTGCTTATGACTGTTAAGAGGATAAATAATGGTACAGTAGCAGTTGCAATGTACTTGCTATGCAGCAAAGGATTCTTGGAGTTTTAAAATATTTTCTTTTAACTTACAGAAAAGAGGAACTTACTACAGTAGTATAATTGCTTTATGTAAAAACAGGGTTTGGATCTTTCTTTTCTTTCACGAATGTTCCTGGTTTTGAGGTGGATTTGAAACTAGTGCCCTCTGCCTATCGAAACATCTTCAATTACTTTACTGTCAATTATGGTCCCAGTAGAATAAACATCTTTAGCAAGAAGTTGCTGCAGACTGACAGCATCTTAAATGTCCTGTTTGAAGGACAGAAACCTAACAAAATCCTGAATGCTGACTGAAAATCTTAACAGTGTAGACGAAAGCCTAGAAGATCCAAATAAGTAGTTTGGAATTATACGTTTTACTGTTTAATATAAAATGAATTCTTGCCCTTGCCAGAGAATGAGTTTACAGACAGAATCCTAACTGTTAAAGCAATTCCAGTAGAAAACAAACATTTATTTGGATCCTAAATGTTATTCAAAATATTTTTTTTTTCCTAGAAGAACGTTGATCTGCACATAGGGGTTAGAATCCCTAATGCTGAAGATTTAACACAGTGGAAAAGGGTGAAAGAGAAGGAGAAAGGACCTCAATTTTATATAATAAAATTTTTGAATACTAATAGTTTTTGTGATGATTGCCAGGTTGGGATTCACTTGAAACTCATCAGCATTTTTATAATGCGTTACTAACCTTGTTTGCTGAGATTATGTAGCTGGCCTAATTAAATATGATGGTAAAAATTTCTTCGGGGAATGTAGATGTGCTGGGATATGTACATTTACTGCAATTTAATGAAAATAGTGAATGTTCTCTTCTTATAAACAACCTCTTCAGATGAGAGCTCCTAGAGAATGTCAGGAAAATGAGCCCTTTTGAACAATTTCTGTATTTTATGCTTCCCAATACAAATATAAATCTCTTTGAGAATGAGACATCTAATACTCCTGGTACTGCCAAGCTTTTGACTCACAGAAACTCTAAGAATTTTTGGTTTTGTTGTTAATAACCATTTCAGTTTTGCCCCTCATTAGAGATACAGTTAAATTTTTTATTTAGTCGGTGTTTCAATACATAGCAGTAAAATCTTATATATAAATTGTAGAACTCCATGTGTATCTTTGGATCTTACAGCAATAAATAACAAAAGATCAGATTGTCACAGTTACTAGCTGAAAAGTAGCATCTCATCCAGTAGGAGCTTCCACAGAAAAATTGTATGTTAGAATGAAAGTACATCACTCATCTTTTATGGGTGTATCTTGTGACAACTTAAAGGGCATGATTCACTGCAATATAATCAGTATAAGTAGCTGGTTTTTTCCCTTCAGATAATTAGAAATATCTACTTTTTTTTTTTTCCCTAGGAAGGTATTTAAATCCTTCTGCCATCTATTCATCATGTGATTACTTCATTGTTACATCATAATGTAACAATGTTTAAATGGGGAGAGGGAAAGAAGTCATTTTTAAAGATTATTTGACCATAATGCAGTTTTGAAAAAAAGTTACATTGTAAAACAGACACACATTTATTTTAGGCAAAATACTATCTTTTTCATTTTTGAAAAATTGGATAGCTTATCATTGCCTGAAGTTGGACCTAAAATTTCAACACTGACTGCTGGAATTCACAGAAAGTACCTGGAGAAAATCTCTATAAGGGAGATTATTGTTATAAGTGAATAATCACAATCACTAATAGAAATATGGAATTCTGACAGAGAATTGTATAAATATGCCTAGACAAGATTTTTCAGCAAGAGTTGCTTTGCAGAGTTTTCCAGCTCTTCAAATTTTCCATGCAAAATTGCATTGTCGCCGACTCTCCAGCCATAGCCAGTGAGCATTCACTAGAACTGATTTAGGAGGACAGTAAAAGTGACTTTTAGACCCTGCTGCATCTCTCCCGCAGTACTGCCCTGCCTGCCAGCTCTTATCCATGCTTGTTGCCAGTGTCACAAAAATGTTAAAAATCAGGGACCACAGTGTCTCAAGAGAGTATACATACTGCTCTTGGGATCTGAACAATGTAGAAACAAGTACTTCTAAAACACACTTGCAGCAAAAAAGTTTTTTTTGGACAGCCACTGATGAAATCTGGGGGTTGACTTTTCTGCCATCCCCTGCCTGTAAAGTATGTTTGCTTGCACAGGAGGAACTAAGTTGTGTTTTAATTCTATCAGTTAATACCACTTATTTTAGTTTCATTTCTAGAAATACATTAAAATTACAGCTTAGACTTCCCTTTTTGTCTATACAGAGTGCTGTACCTAGATTTCATAGCTGGTTCTCAAAAGAAGATAACTGAACCAGTCCAATAAAACAGCATCACTACAATGCAGCTCTCTAATTACACCCATGTAAGTATTGGTGGAGTATAAAATATCAATGGCCAATTCTGCCTCTTTTCTTAGGAAGGACACTTCTGCTGATCAGTGAAGTCTGTTATAGTCTTACATACTCAAAATAGAGGCAGCCCCACCAAGGCTACCAGATATTATCAACTTTGATGATTCCACGTGGAAAAATTTAGTGATCTCTGAACAAGTTTAACTACTTTTCCCACAGTTTTGTCTATTTTTTTTTAATTTTTATTTGAAAATACAACTATTCAGTGAACTATAAGTGAATATTTATCTTTGCTAACCTGTTCATTCCCTGAAGCACATATTTTCAGATCTTGAAAAGAAGTGTTTTCACATCCAATTTTTGAATCCTATATCAGGTTTTGGGGGTTTTTTTTCAGATGAAAATTAATATTATTAGGAAAAATAGTGAGGTTCTTAAACTGATTTGATAGTTTTCATCCTACAGAAGAATAATAAATGATTCATTATGAAAACATAAAAAAACCTCTATGAAATCTGTGTGTTTGAACTTTTTCCCCTCAAACAAAAAATGGGGTAGATACAACTGAAAATACTCTCCTCTATCAAGATATTGACAGTACATTCAATTCACTAAAAGCCAGCAAGCCAAACAATAGGCATGAAGAATCTAAAAATTTTACATTAGATGGTGGAAATGTGTAAACAATGTCTAGATCATATGTTGGATCTTCAGCTGGGAATATAACCCTATTCTGGACCTCAGCATCTCCTGTGGCTTCATCTCTTTTTCTCTTGGTATGAATCCCCAGTATGAACAAATATTTGTGCTAACCCAAAAGAAAATATAAATGGAGGGAAGGTAGGACTTTGTCAATTTATCTGTGTTACCACAGTTCCTACAGTATCATATTGTACTTGCTCTCGAACAAACATGCAGTATGAGAATGGACCTTGCCCCAAATCCCCCAAAGAAATGGCAAGTGGATGCATCGCTGTCATACAAGGAAAATATAAGAACTCATGTTAAAGAATGAACATATGCCCTAAATGTGTGAAGCAAAAAAGCAAAGGACAAAAGTTGTTTGAATCACTGTACAGTCCACACACTCTATTCATTACATTATATGGTGCTAAAAAAAGCAGTTTTGCATTTGAGAAAAAAAAGGATTAAATGCCCTCTTCTGTGATGCCAGCTGGTAGTACTGAACTCTTTTATCTTAGAAATAAAGTATCAAATCACTTCAACGAACATTTGGCCTTAGAAAATACAGCCATCAGTTAGAGGTCCTTTGATCTTTCTGGACCAGAGACATAGACTTTATTTCTCATTAATAATCTCATTTATGTGTTTCCCTTTTATTTATTTCATCCCATTATTTTGCCTACTACTCTCAATAAAACTAAAAAAAAGCCTCACTAACTTTCTGGTTTCATATGCATTTAAAAAGTAGTACTTCAGTAATAAGACAAACACCTCTAGGCATCAGTTCAACGTGTTTCATGGTGTTTCACTTGAGAACTGTAAAGTACAACAATATTATTATTTACATGGAGGAAGCTTTGTCATGTTTAGCTTGGAAAATAGGTTGGAATAAAATATACTCTGCTGATGGTTTGTGTGTATATCTGGTAAACCTGGATATTCATTGCAGTGTTTTACTGAGGAGAGGGTATTTTCTCCCTTATGGCTGTTTTTTAAACTTTTCGTATCTTCGTTTTTGGTGAAATCTATCTCTGCTGACAATATAGTTATTATAGACTAGGTTTTTCTTGCCCTGTTATTGCATGACACCTAGGAATAACAAGTGGTCAATTATCTTTTACTGAGCACCATCAGAAAGGAAATTCAATTTGCCTGCATCTTCTCTCATCACAATACAAAGAACATTTCCTAACCTCAATGACACTTTAATGAGCATGATGGTGGTAAGAGGTATTTTCCATCATTAGATAGTTTAGGGGCTTTAGTGTGCAAATCATAGTTTTCTAGTTCAGTTTGAATGCGTTAGATAATATTCTCCCCATGATGCAATGAAGCAGACAATTTCTACCTCTCACAAGTTTGAATCCTACAGCTGAAATGTGCACTAGAAAAGACATATTATCTCATGTCATTTCAAGTTAATTCCATTCAAAAACATATAATTTAGTGGTGTTTAGGGTCTCAGAATGCAGTTATTCAATATATACTCTCTCATCTTTCAAATGTGGTGAAAGTAGTGATGTGGAGAGTCTGTTCAAAACTGTTCGCTACTGGCTTTACTTTGTGGCATCCTATTTTGCATCTTTCTTCTTAATTGTCAAAACTGTTTACACCCTGGGATCAGCCTTTTGTGATATACATATTCAAAATGTATAAAAGGGGAAAATAAACTGTGTTTTGATTTGTTGAGCTTTATAGTGCAGGAAAAGCAGACTCTTAGAGCTAGTTTACAGACAAGACATGGAAGAAGAGAGTTAAAGTCAGAAAATGAGAGCTGGGAAAACCAACTCAAAAGGTGAATCAGTATACAACCAGTGCTGGTGGAGTTATTATTTCTTATGCAGCCTCATTATTTTCACTTCCAGGAACATTTCAAGCCAGATGTTGTTAGGAAATTAGAGATGTTCTGATAAGCATGCTTAAAAAGACTGATAGATCATGCCTCTTTCAAACCTCAAAACCACTTTGCTGTATCAATATTCTGGAAGAATACACATTGACAGTCGCTACCAATTATTATCACTATGTACCCAAAACAATTTGTCCTTAACCAATTCATCCTAAATTAGCAGTTAGCATACAGTCACAGAAATCCCTTCTAGTTAGCACTGATGTGTATGATCTGTGATGGTCCTGAGTTGATGAGATCAATGGTATCAGGCTTGCAATCTCATGAAGTAGGGAAACCAGGGCCTAAGTGGACTGTGACCTTCCTTCTCTTTCTGTCCTCACTTATTTTAGATGTTTTGTGCTGCTCTGAACAAAGTGCTAATGATAACATTTCAGTGTTAAAAAGGGTTAGGTGATATGGGTAATGCAAAATTAGGCTCAACTAAATATCTGACTATATTTTATTTCATGGAGGGACCGGCATTCTGATTTTAAGTCATGCTAAACTTTTCATGAAGGACATACAACATTCCAAAATATTTCAGTCAAACATTCTTTCCACCCCTCTTGCCTCAGGTAATGATTAATAGTGTCTCATACCATGTGGAAGCCCTTTTCCATTGCCTGCTAAAAATACACATATGAAAGATGCATTCTGTGAAACTCTATTAAAGCTCTGAATTAGCTGCTAGATTGGGCAATTCATGAATGCCCCCATCCTTTCTGTCTAAATTTTTTGTCAATGGTTCAGAGTTTTGTATATAAATACAGCGATCATACTAAGTAGACACATGAGACAGCCATAAATCTTCATGTCCACTTCATGTCAGCATCAGGATATGTGATATATTGGCATTGGTTGGCTCTGGTGACACTGAAAAATCCATGTTAACATCAATTTAAATATGATTTTGTTAATAAATAGACTATTTTTAAAAGTGTTTTCCCTCTGGTAGTTTTTCTAAGCCATCTTTTTTGACACTCATGAAACAGGATGATGCTGTGTTATCTTGTAAGGATGGAGCACAATAAGGGAAGAAAACATAGAAAAAAAAACAACCTTGGAAAATCTCAGGTCTCTGTATAGCTCTGATCAATCAATATGGAAATGTGTGCAAAGTCTCCAAAGCCAGGCTATGGGAGCTACCCAAAAACACAATCAGTCTGCATCAGACAACTGTAAATAAATAGGCAGTAGTGCTGCATTTTTTTCTCATGTCTTCTCTTGATGACTGCAGGAGCATTGTTTCTATTTAGAACACAGGAAATTGAGGTGGGAGATACATTCAGTGATTGGCACATGAGCACATTCAAAGGTTACAATTAAACAGGGAACTGAGTCTGGAGCTCTAAAGTTCTGGCTTAGAGCTTTTAACACCCTGCAGCAGACCCATTTGTTTGTTTGGTCATTACTCTTACTACAATTTTATTTTTCAGCTGCATATTAAAAACTCTGCAAGAATGGCCACACTGTTCAGATCAAGATTAACCATAATGGACACACAGAAAATAATGAGAACAGTACAAGTATATTTCCTCCCTAGTTGCTGCTCAGCCACCAACCTCTTTCAGTATGGTTTCTGATCAAGGTATTGTGATTCAGTTATGGCCTGTCTGCTTAGCAATCCTTGCTAGGTGTTTCTTCCATGTACTTGCCCAGCCTTCCCATGAAACAGATGAGTTTCCAATGTTCATCTAGCTCCCTGGAAATGAAGCTACTAGCCATTATGAGGAAAAATACCTCCTGTAATTGTCATCCTTGGGCTAAAGGCAACTAGAAAAAAGGGAACATTTAAGCCATGAATTTGCTGATCATCAAATGAGAATTAGACAAGCTAATTTAAAATTGGGTTTTGTCTCTAACATCACCTCTGTTTTGGTTTTGGTTTTGGGGTTTTTTTTTATTTATTTAATAGAAATTTTTCATTGATCTAACTATTTTCTCGAGGTCAAAGGTATCTGAGACATAATGTTATGTCTTGGAGTGACTTAATGTTGTATTCCCAATCGCTGTTATATGCCCAGAAATTAGTTTTATGCCTGTCTATGCTTTTAAACTGAGCCTGAGTGGCGAGAGAGAAAACTGAGCAAACTTCTCAAAGCACTGCTTTTCAAGGACATATACACCGAGATAACACAAACAGAGATTACCACATTTCTCTGTTTTGTTTTTTTTTCCTTCTGCAGCTGCTGTGGAGAGAGAGGAGAGGAGAGGAGAAGCACCCTGCTTGCTTGTTCAGCCAACTTTCGGGTTTTTTTCTTTCCTCCGGAGAGTTGAAGTTTGTTTTTCCTGGAATTTCAGATTTTTTTCCCTTTCTCTGATGGATTGTCTTCAAAATCAGAACACATCAGGACTGTTCTCCACCGAGGCTCTGGCCCTGGCGGAGGGGGGCTCACCCTGTCCCAGCTCCAAGGAGGAGGGAGACCAAAGGGAGGACTCTGACATTTTCCCAGGTTTTTCTCCATAGCAAGGGGTTTGATCATTTAGCATTATTATCATTTTCCTGTGTGTTTGTTAAATAAACCGGTTTTATCTCTTTCACTTTCGTTTGAGGAAAGAGGGTTTTTTTCCAAAGCTGGTGGGGGAGGGGTGGTTAATGACCTGCCTTCTCTCAGAAGATATGTTTCTAAATTTGGCCAAACTGGCACATATTGAATCTGAGATGGTTTTCCCTCTAATTTCTAATGATCCTTTATTTCAGACTTTTTGAGCAACATCAGATGGAAAATTATCAGTTAAGGATGGAAATAAAACTTTCAAACATATAATGGCCTTCAAAACTTTTTTCAGACTACAAATATGGAGATTAATCTGTATCTGGTATAAATTGATGAAGGCCCTTAGAGAGAAATGAAACTAACAATTTAATAATAGCTGAGGTTCTCAGTCTATGCTTATAGATAGCAGATAAATTCTTGTGTCCTACATTATCCTTTTCAGCATCATCCCAGTTGTTTGGTTGAACAAGAAATTTAATTCCATTAAGATAAATATATGCATTTCTTCCTCTGTCTTGGTGAAAACTAAGTCATAATAACTATGGGAGATCTGAGCAGGTCTTAAAGCTCTTTAACATTCTGGTTTTGCTAGTTGTTGAATTTAAATCATGCCTTTTTAAATAATTGTATGACTTACATTTAGTAGGAATTCTAAGGATAGATCACATGATGATTTTTATCTTTGAAATGCCAATTTTTTATTGATCTTGTTTTTATAAACAAATTGGTTTATATTTCAGTTCAGTTCTCCTGTGAATTGATATAGCCTTCTTCACTTAACACTTTAGATAAGTGGTAGCTTCTACCTATAATGAAAAGTTGTGATCTATTTGATCAGGCAGTTTATCACCAAAGATCAAACTTCAGCCCAATAAATAAACTGTGAAGTCTGCAGAAACCAATATATTATTTGAATGCACAAGCAACACCCCAGAAAGGTCTGAAAAGTGAATGTTTTAAATGGAACAGAATCCAAAGCTGATAACTCACCATCCTATGACAAATTAAAAGAACAGAGAAACCCCACTGAAATAGGATTCATCTCACATGGTGACTCTCAAACAGCTAACAACCCAATATTCATCCATGCTCAGTGGATATTATAGATGATTCCAAGAAATCATGTCAGAAAACTTTAGCCTTCAGACAAATATCTAAAATTAAGGAACCAAGCTGATATCTGGAGTTTTTATCTCTCTCTGGCTAAAGAGGAGTCTAACGTCTACGGTAGATTCATGACAAATTTTTGTACTGTTTATGGGTAATAGGATATATTGCACAGTTTTGCTCAGTTGTTGTAGACTGGCAGGGGAAAAGTGACAGAGATGGCATGCTACACAAAGACCTCCACCTCCACAGATTAATGAAACTGCAGCCAAAGTCTTGAAAAAGGGGAAATGATGCAATGTTATATTGTAAGTAGTAAATATGTAGGCAGTGTCTGAAGAATTGCAGAAGAACCTTACAAGACTTCTAAACAGGGAAATGGTAGGTGAAATTCACAGTAGGCAAATATCAGGACATGAAACTGAGGAAAGAATTGTGCAGGAAATATTGAATCTAAAAGTGGTAACTGCCGTATCTTGGTGTTGCCACAGTCTGCCACCTGAAAATATCTGCAAGAATGCTTAGCAGGCTTGGAAAACAAGTACTTCAGATGATAAGAACTATTAAAAGACAAACAGAAAGTAAGACAGAGTAATTATTCTACTGAATAAATCCATGGCAAATAAACAACACTACTCCTTTGATACTTCATATCTGTAGTCCCCTGATCCAATAGAAAGAACACAGTAGGAATGAGAAAGATTCAGGGGAAAAGAAAGATCATGAAGATTAAAATTGCTTCCATGTGAGGAACAATTTAATACGAAAGGACAATTTCACATGGGAAAAAAAACTCTAAACAATCACACAAGTGTCATGTTATATATACAGGGAATTATGAGGTCTTGATGGGCATTGGTCAGCTGTTAAACCCTAGAAGTGAAACTAAGGATTAGCTTAAGAGTGTCATAATCAATTTATAACAGCAGACTTCATTTATTTTTTTAAGAAAAATTCAAATAAAGTATGACTTTCTTTCTAAAATAAGAAATAGTTATTCATAGTCATATTTCATTGGGTGAAATACTGATAGAAAAGCTGAGAACATATGAACAGAAACAGTACTATTTCTTCTTTCCCTTCTGAGGAGTTAAAATAAAATTGATTGTCACTGAAAAGTCAGGTAGACACAAGGTGAGCTTATGATGTAAGTGCCCACAACATTATATATTTAATTGAAACAACATTTTGTTGTAATAGTTTAGGCTTAAACAACTTAGCAAATGCCTTAATCCCATCATAGAGATCCACTCTCTTGCATAGGATTTGGCTTGCGCAAAATCATGACAGCAGACTTTACAGGTATCTATTTAAACTAAGAACATCAAAATAAAGACAGGTATAAAATGGTCCCAAAAGTGAGAGTCTCTGGATTGTTCAAACAACATTTTAATAGGAAATAAATCAATGACTAAATGAGACAATTACTGTTCTCTTTACTGCAGGAGTAACCGTAGAACCCAAATCCAAGGGTTATTTTCATTCACAAACCACATTTGTGGCAAAGAGAGGAATTTTCTGAACAAATTGATGGGTTTGATCCTGCAAAGTGCAACTGCAGTTCAGTTTATGTTTGTTCCAGATGCAGTCAGCAGGGCACCTGCCAGTGCTGCATAGCTATCAAATAGCCCTTGGAGGGGAAAGAAGAGGAAGGAAAGGGGTCTCTACGTTATCCATAGATGAGGTAGATGGTACTCTGGGTATGGTGGAGCTTCCAACCTCTGAGTTCAATGCCAGGCAAGATCCTGTGCCTGCTGAGGACAGCTCCAGCTTGAGCTCACACCAGTTTTATGGGAGCTGGTGTCTGTCCCACACCAAAAATAAGCTCTGCCTCCAGGGAAAGCTGAAACAGGTGGCCATGGTCACCACTATCAAAGACGGAGCTAACGTCAGGTTATCACTTGGTGTAACAAAGCCATGCCTTCCCCACACAACCTGGATTTCTTGACTACAGTCCCTCAAGCAGCTGGAAGCAAATGACCCTAAAATTTCCAGAAAGTTGTAGTGACATGGGAGTCAGTCTCCTCTTCCAGGCAACTCTTTCTCTTGTCCTGACACTAGGAAAAGAGGAAATAGCTTTCAAGCTGTGCCAGGGGAGGTTCTGGTTGGACATCAGAAAGAATTTTTTCACTGAAAGAATGGTTAAGCACTGGAATTAATTGTCCAAGGAGGTGGTGGAGTCAACATCCCTGGAACTATTCTAGAAACATGGACATGACATCTAGTGCTATGGTTCAGTTGTCAAGGTAATGCTCATTCAAAGATTGGTTTCAATGATCTTGGATGTCTTTTCCAACATTAATGATTCTATGATTCTACAAATAAAACTCCCCAGAACTGTCTTGAAATTGAAGGTCTTTTCTAAAGGTTGCTCAGCACAGCAAACTACCTGAAATGCTGAAATACAGAGCTGATTTATAATGACTTATTCACAATGTTGGAAAAGTATTACTGTAGTTAAACTCTGGATTAGAAACCAAGAAATCAGAACAAATATTTGTATTTGGAATTGGGGGTTTTTTTATAATTTCTTTCGGAAGGAAGTTCCAAGTTTATTATTTTGAGTTAGTGGTTTGTAAAATGAGACTAATGGTTCTTTTCATTATGCTTTCAAACAAAATGTGTTTGGTTTATCAGAAATATATGTAGGCTGAGTACATTCATGGAGATTTTCATTTTTCTGCAATGCACATACTAAACAGTGTTTTAAATATTTAATTTGTTTTAAAACAGCGTGTTGAATGCCAATTTTTTTTGCTCCATTAGCTGAAACGAAATGTTCGTGTGTCTCCATGCATAGTCACACCGTGCTGAAATACATTTCAGGAGAATAAAAGCAGTGTAAATCATAGTCCAGTGGACTGAAAATGCCATCATTTTTGCTTGTCGCCTTTCCAGTTCTTAACACTACAGTTGGATGGGTTACCAATAGGATAATGAGATATTATATGTTACTGTTTACCCCCCAGGGACAGTGAGATCACGACATGAGGCAGGTCAGAGGTATCTGGTCAGAGCATAGCTGAGAGCCATTTAATGGAAGGCTTCTCTTATAGAGTGGTTCACAAATAAAAAATTACATTGCTGGTCCAGGTTAACCACTCACAAAGACTGACAAGTAAAGTGGCAAATCACCCATTTCTAAATATTATTCTTAGAGTAAAGAAAATAACTCTGGTTCTCAAAACAGCTCTGCAGGTGCAAGGACAGAGGGCACAACTGTCCTTCTCTGTTTTGCCTTGGGTGTGTGTGAAAGAGATAATTCCAACAGAATGTGAGAAAGCTGAAGGATTTCTCAGGAAAACCTTCTCTGCCAGCTTTTTAGCAACCATAATTAAACACTTATTCAATTGTGTATGGGTAATGCTGATTATCAGAAATGCCAGAATTACCACAAAATCTAAAAGTCACTAAAAGTATGAGTTATTTAAAGTGATCTTCCATGCCACATAAACATGCAATTTATTCCCTATTGCATAATGATTTTTCTTTTTTACTATAGTCCTGTATGCATCAGAATACATCTCTCTCATCACAGATTCATGAGAATACCAATGCATTTTATGCCTATGGCTAAAGTTGAGGCGTAGACAGAAAATATATTGAAAACTGTGGGTTTGGCTACGAAGTGTGGTCATGCAATTCTTTAGTTAGAGTTGCTTGAGTTGGCCTTGAATTTAATTAGGATTATGAAGTGCCAATTAATTTTAGCATTGTAGAAATTCACAATTAATTAGCTGAATGTCTTCTCTTACGAAACATAAATCCCTTCCAACTCTGTTTTTTATTGTGAATAAAACACTGTTCCATACATTTCTTTTTGATTTCTTGAAAGATGTCATAAAATATATTGATGAGTTCTGGCCTAAAATCTACAATCCATATCATTATTGACTGAGGTATTAACTGATCCTTTCATTAAATTCCTGTGAGAATATATTTAAAACTGCAGTCCTGTACCCATTGATTTATTCCATCCTCTTTTATTATTTGAAAAATATTTATTTCAATCAGCCACTGAATGTCACTACTTGTTAATTACTAGTTTTGATAACTAAATATATTCTAACATCAAGGAAATCAATGCATATAATATTAGTGGGGGTGAAAATAAATATAATTTATGTATAATTTGATAAATTATTTCACAAAAAATTAGGCTACTTAATAGAAAAGGTCGCAAGTTATAGTATAACATTATTTGAAATGTTACTAAGTTATACTTTACTCTCAGGAATAAAGAAGACAATTTTTTCCCTGTATCTGTGAATTGATAATTTTTTGGAGTTTTTTCAGATCCATTTTACTGATAGTGATGCACACATTTTATTGGCAACTATTAGCAATTAATCTATTTTTTCTGTTAAATTTCACAGAAAATAATTTCTTTAAACTGAAAATCCCATAAATTCACATACTGAATACTTGTGTTTAAATATTTAGAGGAAGTGTGTAGTAGAAGGGAATAATTTGGCAGTCACAATGCTCTGTAGTATCAATGGATAGAAAATGGAACAAAATATACTACAATCCTAAGGACATCTAGAACAATTAGAAATAAGAATTTAAAGCAGTCAAAAACCCAAGTATACACCTGAACAACTTTGATGGAAAACAGTACTACCTCTCCAAGGTAGTCTGTGACTATGACTTGAAAAAGTAGTAAGTCTGGTTTTAGGATTCCTGGTAGCATATGTATCCAATATTCCAACAGTCACATGACATTGGATGGAGTCCATCTGAACTCTTTTTTACAACTTTGAATTCAGTCAATACTTTTTTAGATAGTAAAAATTTCTCTTATCATTCCTAGGTGTCTGACTAAATAAGTGATCAGATACTACAAGACACTCTGAGGACCTTAAACACCCTAAATTCTATGTGGTTTAGCTAAGCTAACATATATGTAATGCATCCAGGTTTAGTGTAGTTCTCAGTGGGGTCCCTGCACCCCACAGATCTCATATGAACAATTATGGAACCAGAGAGAATCAATTAGAGTATGACAACATACTTCAATGACCTTAGGTAAGCTAGTCTAGCTCCAGTGAAGATAGCTACTGGGAAGGTATCATAGAATACACATTGGATGATATGACAGTGGAGTAACTGAACTAAAACACTCAGATTCTTAAAACTGAGGTTACTTATATCCAGTGTGATGTTAGAATAAAACCGTAATTGTATAAATTGATGGGACACTTCAAGCCTTAAATGCCACTTAAGTTATTATAGGATTTTTTTTAATGGCTGCAGCTGAGTTTGAGACAAAACAGCTAAGTTCTGAATGAAATACAAAGTTTCTTTTAAATATATGGAAATTCTACACCTTAATCATGTCAAACTGAAGTGCAGAACAGCAGACCACTTCTGTTATAAAAACACCTGTTTTCTTCTTGAGATCATGGGCAAAATGCCAACAGACTTCAGCAGAACCAAGATTTCATTTACATTGTACCACAACTTACCCCTTAGCTTTGTGCACTGCTGAAATCTTTAAGGGCAAACTCTTGACTTAGGAAATGTAATGACAAAACTCACATAAACCTAAAGAAAATATTTATTCCTAAAAGTTCGAGCAGAAGATGCTGGGTTATATATCAGTGAATGTCAGACCAAATACAGACTTGAGGAGATATGTTCCTTGTTCCTATTTGCGATTATTGGGAAGCAGAAGCTATAAGAAACCAAAACCAAATACAAGTCTAATTAATTCAAGTAACATATACTTAACACAGCAGATTAGTAGCAAAATGATTTGAATGTTGTTTATCTTCCCTAGAATAGCACTCTCAGAATAGCACACTTTCAAATCTCCTGTCACCAGTCGTTCTCTATTCAGCTGTGGGAGGAAACGTACTTAGAACAGCGTACACAGCGTGCATTTTCATTTGATAAGTGTAACACTGCAAATTAATGTCTATTTGCTTTTCATATTAGGTTGATATTTGAAAGATGTCACTTTCCATGCACAGCTTTGCAGTGCTAGAGTGCGATGTCATGACCTTCCAAAAGCATCTCCTTAGAGAAGCCGCTCGGCAGGATCATCACACGCTCACACACACACACATGCACTCGTATGGATAGCTCCAGTAATATGAGTCAATGGCAAAGAGCTGGGAAGGGTCTTCATGCAGAGTTCCACGGATGGAGGTTTATTGCAGTCGCACCATGAAGGGATCCAGTGACAAAGACAAAAGACAATGGAGGGTCCAGGTTTAAGTACGGGAGCGGGGCAAGCATCAGAGACCAATGATCTGGGGGCGGAACATAGGCAGGACTAGGGAATGGGAGCCAATAGGGAAACTATGGGGGAGTGGCGAGGGGCAAGGGCCAATGGGGGGAACAGGGAGTGGAGAACTTTCTAGGGCATGGGACACATAAGGTAGTAAGGGGGCAGAGGGACTACGGGCCAACCAGGAAAGCAGAAGTGGAGTATATTAACATGGCAAAACAACACATGCTGAGGGAAGCCTTTTCTGTTCACCCTAACCTGGGGAGGATCTCTGATACCAGGGACTGTCTCACCAGCGCACTTTGTCCCTTGTACCACTGGCTCACCGGCCACCACAGGAAGAGAGCTGATGAGATTTCTCATCATCAGACAGCTACAGTAGCCCATAATTCTGCAGGAAGTGGCTAATCTGTTACCACTTCACATGTAAAAAAACCAAAATTTAAAAAAAGAAAGCTGAAAAACAGATACAAAAAACAGTGCATAGTGGAAACTGAAATAAATAGATTAAACTTTGAACAAAACTTGTGATATGGGAGAGGTAGTTCAGATAAGATTGGTGTAAGCCCTGGTCCTGCTAGGTAAGGTAAACTCTCATTTTTTTCAAAAAGTGAAGATTTCTCATCAAATTTTATCAACAAAGTAAGGCTGGAATATAGTTCTGCCTTTAAAAATAACCCAAAGGAATGAGACACAAATAGAACCTGGACCTTGCACCCAATCTGCTAAATTCACATGAGCTGTGAAGAAAGGGTCAGTGTTCTGGTCATGAGCATATATTTGCTGTTACGGAGACAATATTTGTGGGTTTGAACAACCTTGTAAAAGAGTTAAGCAAATATGTATACTTTCAGAAGCTTCCTGCTTGCTTGACTTTTCATTGCATCTGCAGTTAACTAGGATTGCCCTGCAATGTCAGTCCAGAACATACTGCACTGTGCAATGTCTTCAATGTCATCTTTGACTTGAACTCTGGTTTTGTAATATAGTGTATGCTCTAGGTGCTAAGCTAACAGATAACCTTTTCAGGTGCTACACACTCAGACTTGTAGTAGGTATTATTCAAGTTTATCGCTTTCGATTAATGCTGTACATTTCAGCAGATTTACTAGGATTATTTTTGAATTCTGGTTTTGTTGCTCTGGTTTTCCTTTCTCCATTTGTTTTTTATTGACTTGCTCTACTGACATAGGAATAAACAGCTCAAATTTAATTCCCAGCATCTTTTATATAAAAATATTTTTATATATTAAATAATAAAATATTTTAATATTAAAATAATTATTTAATATTAATAAATAATTAATAAAAGAAAATATAATATGTGTCTCATGCCCTAGAAAGTTCTCCACTCCCTGTTCCCCCCATTGGCCCTTGCCCCTCGCCACTCCCCCATAGTTTCCCTATTGGCTCCCATTCCCTAGTCCTGCCTATGTTCCGCCCCCAGATCATTGGTCGTTTGCATTATGCTTTCTTGTCTTATATTTTACTGGGGAGCTGTAACTTGTCTTAGTTCCCAGGCAGACATTTAAGGAAATCTTGTTATTTATAAGGTTTAAAGTGCAGTTAGATGAGTGGAGCCCCACATTGTTTAAGATAATTGTTTAATTAAAAAGAGAACTAAATCTTTTATGCCAGTTTTGAAAAAACACAGAAGGGAATGTGTCACTTGTTATCAAATATGGTAAGATATCCCCTAGTGGTATTAAACTTTGTAACATTACAACCTGCATTACTTACAAAACAAATGTTTAAACTTCTTGACGCACACAAGTGTGTGTAGAGTCACACCATTTTAAATCTAATTAGTGTTTAATAATCGATTGGAAATATTGTCATTCAGCTCTTATAAATTAATCTTGATTTCTTAACACATTCTGATATTTTGAACCAGTAATTATTCCGGAACAAAAAAGAGGCCTGAGTTGGTCTGAAGTAACATAAACAGGTCCCATGATTATTTTATGTGCTTCCAGCAGAGAGGTGTTAATAGTCTCCTCATGGTTTTACAGGGAAGACTCTGTAACAGTGGGATTCAAAATTGTTCTGCATGAGGGTCAGCACAATTAATATAGATCGAACCAGAAGAAAGAACTATAGAACTTTCAGAATGAGAGTCTGAGATACAGCAATGTACCTTTTTTACTAAAATATTATATGCAAACTGAACCTGGAAACTGCTAATAAACCTGGGTCCTTTCCAGCTCACATACTGGCAATTAAGTCTCTATGCTGGAAATAATTGACAATTCTGTCAGTAATGTTCAGAAGGGAATTCTGTGGAAAACACGTTTTCAGAAAGGGAATTCAGTCAATTTTCCAGAGCTGGACTCCATATATACTACCAAGAAGAGTAATATTCACACACAGAGATGCATATGCATAGACAGTCACACACTTAAAAACATTTATATGCATATATACATGTGTATATATATGTTTTTATATAAAAACACATGTATTATCAATCTAGAAAGAAACTGGAATTACAATTGATATGTAGTTATGTGTCTAGTTTTTTGGAAAAATTATCGTCAATCAGAACATAAAACTTGCTCTTGTACAACAGCCCTGTTCTCACCACAGGCTTGGAAAGTGCTAAGACTTCAAAGTTGTGCTTTCTCAGTCCTGCTTTCCTTTAAATCAGTGAGGGGAACGAATAGAATGAGGATGGTAAATGAAACCCAGTACTCACCATCAAACAGTAAACACAATAATTTTCAATATTACTTCACTAAGATCAGCAACTTTAATGGATGCTAGCACTTTCTCTTTTTTTTCAAATGTTGTATAAATGCATATATATTTTGGTATCAGAATTTTCAAGTTTGAAATTTTTACTTCATAAGGCTGTTTAAAAATGAAACCCAGGAACTTGCATTAAAAACATTTGTAATTTTTTTTAGTTATATTTTTTCTTTAAATTATTTGCAATGGCATGGGATGTGGTTTAATCTGGCTAGGCATGAAGCCCCATGAAATCTGTTATTTTTGCATAAAGGGAAAAAAGGAATATTGAGGAAAACTGGAGGACTGCAAAGCAAAACAGGTTCACACTTGAGCAATTACAATATAAAGAAAGTTAACTGCTAACAGAATTAAAGGTAAAAAGAAATAGTATGAAATTAAAGCTAAATTCCCCTCTCTTCCAGCACTCCCCTTTTTACGCAACTAACACAAAGGATAACAATACATGGGATTTGGTCAGTGTTACAGTTCTTAAAAGTTTTTCCAATATTTAAGGAAAAAGAGTTTTTTTCTGCTTAATGTGTTTTCCAAACTGTTACCTACAAGTCATGCCTGTAAACAAATCTGCTGAGGTGAAAAAACATCTCTCCCATGAAAATCTCACAGTCCATCTATGCTGCCCATGGGCCAAATAGACATAGGGCTTTAGTCTTTTTTAAAGATGAATTATTCTGGCTTGAAAACAAAGGCTCTCTTCTTCACAAAATCTCTAAAAGGTTTTCACTGCTCCTATCTAGCCTGGCATATGCACTTCTCACATCTTCCTAAGCTGCACATGAATTTCTCATCTCCCTATGTACTTCAAAAATAGATTAAAAAGAGACATACAGTTTGTGATATTACAGTTTTTTACCACAGCCTGCAGAAAGCATTTTTAAGCTTTGTGCTGGGCGTGCCCCCGCCTTCTTTTCCTGCCACCATCTTTAGCTTTGTCTCACTTGACTCACTTTCTCTTTCTCTGTGACCTTGGAGCCACCATGTTAAACAGTCAGTTTTCTTCAGGCTTTAAGGTGCAGAAATCCTCTCTCTCTTTAGGCTGTTGGCTGCATGGTATCATCTTCAGTTCGATAAAAGCAGTGTTGGCTGCAGAGATCTCTGCCAACTTCCGCTGGGTCTGCGCAGGGCCTTATGGAGGAAGAAGGAAAGCCGCTGCCGGTCCCCAGAAGCTGTGCCGGGTGGTTTTAGCTGTGTGGCAGACTATGGCTGTTTCAGCTGCCTGAGGCTCCAGGGTAGTTTTCCCTGCAGCAACCTGGGGATCCACGCTGCTCTGCCAGGGGAAGGGAGCAGAGAAGGGACCCTGGCCCAGCCCAGCACAACCCAGCCCTGCCCAGCCACTCCTCTGTGGGAAACTCGAACAAAGAAGAAAAGAAGCGATTGGTCTAAAAGCCTGTCCATCAACTATGTTCCAACCCTCTACAGCATGGTTCTGGAAAAAAGTGAGGAAATTACAGAATTGGTATTTGATGCCTCATTTTGAATAATAAATGAAGGTTTCTTCAAGCTCATTGTTGAAGAGCATAAGAAGCAAAATTCATCTACTCATGGCAGATGACTTTAGCAGCTCACAAGCAATAAAAATTGTGAGGCTTAAAGGATTGGGAGACTCTGAGAAAAATCTGTGACCCACAAAGCTTTGAGTCAAATATATACTTTGGATCAAATTTTCTTTTTTCAATTAAGATTTGATTGCAATCTAATATCTGCATCATAGTTTGTCCTCTTTCATTGCCTTCCCAATAAGATGGAACACAGGATAAAACAAGCTGGAGCAACAAAACTAAACTCCCATGCCAGAAGATCAGAAACAGATGGAAAGAGTCTTTGGGTACGCAGATTAAAAGGAGGCCTAGTTTCAGATAGCATATGGACACTAGAAAACGAGCAGCTGATCCAAACTTCAGTGAATACCACGTTGTAAGTGACAGACGGATTCAACCAGGGCATGAATACAGCTGCCAGTACTGCTTGGTTTTCTCATCCCTTTTGAATGATCCTGTGTTGCTGCCTGTCCTGGGACTTTGCCCAGGCATGCCCTGGATTGTCCTGGCCAAGTGCTCGAAGATTTCCCTTTGTTCCAAGCACGGGTAGAATTGAAAGTAGCCCAGACTCCCCTGGAAAAGAGTGTGATTGGCTGATTACCTCGAATCCATCCCCTGCTCTCCCCTTTCCCCGCCCCTAAATAAAAGGCAGCCAATCACAGCTGCTCATCCCTTCGCTCCAGCTCTTCTTCTGTGAACTGTCTCTCTCATCTCTCTCGAGATGAGAGGAATAAAGAATACAGGAATAAGGCTACCAGTGTGGGCTGTATTTCTCCTCTTTGCTTCTGCTTGTGGCGATAGACTAACAGCTAACACTTGCTGCATCTTGGAGGTACCTCTCCCTTGGAGCCACCGAGTTGTGAGGATCACTCAAGCCATTTCTCCAGGCAGCCCAAGGCATCCCAGAGCATAAGACAGTGAGCCAGCCAGTTGAGCAAGCAGTAAGATTCCATCAATTCTACAACCCAAATCTAGTTTATAATAAGATTTTGGAAGTTATGTAATGCTAGAGTGCAACTACTCTTGTAGTCTATGGACTAGCAGAGAAAATGTGTCAGAACCTGGTTTTGATTTTTCCCAATGTAGTTTCAATCAATATTACCTTAATGGAATTGTATCTACTAAGCAGCTCACTTTCCAGTCAAGGAAGTTTGCCAATAGAAAGAATCACTTTGGATTTCTAAGTGAGAATACAAAAGATGCTTACAGCAGAAGAAGGATTGTGGCAATATTGATACAAGTATTGTTTAGCCTTTTGATTAACACAGACCAGCACTGCACATCAAAACATATGAGCAGATGCTGCCACACTTGATTGGAATCAGAGCACATCCATGAAAATCCTGACCAGCAGAGACCAAGAGCTCTAGTTCTGAACTACCAAAGCATTGGCTTCAATTCACATGAGTAATGTTAAAGGAAGACAAAAATTATCCTGTGGAGCCTCCCAGGATTCCAAGAGCCTCTTTCTATGCTGTTTTCTTTACACTTTTTACACTTTCATGAAGACATAATACTGATTTCACTACTTCATTCCATTAAAGCTCATCTGTCTGACCACTGTGTAAGCTCCAGTGGTAACAGAACCAGTAAATACAGTTCATGAAAAAAGGCCATGCATTGTATAGCTTATACCCCTCTCTCAGTTAGAGGTCTTCAGTGGCCTCTTCCAAAAAGGTAAGTCTCTGAAATATGCAGCCCCTCTTTCTCTCTCATTTCCTCATTTCTTGAAATAAAATGTTGTTGCATCAAGAAACAGATTTCTTTGAATGGGAAGGGTTACAAAACGAAAATATTTTTCAGATATTTCAAATAGTAGAGAAAGAAGCTAATAGTATTTACTACTGATTTGAGGCATGTAAAGGGAGCTCAAATAACTAGATATTTGCAGAGAATCAGAATAATAATTGAACAGACCAAGCCGATGAGAAAATCAGGAGAATGGATTTGAGGTGAATGATTCAAATCCACCTGTATGAGTCCTGAGCAGGAGATACTGAAGCTCCCTGATGCCTGTAAAGGGGGTAATGATTTCATTTCATTTGCCAGCAGACCAGAATAATAGTTTTCAGCCAATAAAGAAAAAAAACCAGTCCGTGTGCAGAATCATCCTAAACCCCACAGCAGCTGGTTTGGGTTTTCATTTGTGTAATGTAGGCATGCAGTGCAATGTCAAGTTTAAGCCACCATTGGACTGAGACAAAATGAAGTCAAAGAGAAAGTTATCACTCTATATGCATGAGGGCTACTGATGAGATTAATTAATAAAGGTCTTGCAACTCTTACTCAGGATCTCAATATCCTTTAATTATCTTTAAATTAAGATTAATGACTGCAATATATACTCTTTTCTGATCAATTAAATTTATTTTAAATACGTGTAAATATCAGCATCTATTTTCATCATAATTGTCATTGCATTCATTCATCCTTCGCAGCACTGCTCATAAACATATTTGATAACATTCCATTCTATTTCAAGTAAGCACTCAGAGTAGCCCTGTACCAAACAGTGCTGGAGGAAATTCAGCTTTCTGCTTGCATCTGGTGCTGAACCAAACAAGCCTTTGAGCTCCTTATTCAGTAAATATTAGTTACTGGGAATTACAGGTGAAGAAAGACTATTTCTGACTACAGACTGTGAACTGGAGGTTCAGTAAGTAACTGGAAACAACAATAAGAGAGGGCCATGAGTTTAGATGCAGATAGAAATCGTGCCATAACATTTAGAGTTATCTTAGGCCTTCATTCAAATTCAGAATTGGTGTAGAGTACCTTAGTAAGAAGTTAACCAATGCTGTTGAACCAAGCATTTGCAAAAAAACCCACTGTATTACTCAGAAAAATGTGATTTTACATGTCTTTATAGTGAAGTATGGCATCAGAGGGTAGTTTAGTCATGGCATTCCTCAAAGCTCAGTCCTGAAAATAGATTTAATATATTCTTCAAAGTGACATGCACAAAAATATAAGAGAACTGGTGACATTTCTGATACTGAAAGATTTTAGAAGCATGACAAATCAGGATATTTATACAGATTAACCAGATAACTGCAATGGTTGTAATAGCAAAACCAAGAAAACTTTGTCAGGTCAAAGTTCAATAACATGAGGTTGAAGGCTAATAAAAGTAATTTCTCATGGAGTTAGGGTATTTGTGGCTACTAGTAGCAGCAAAGTGTGTATGCACTAGCCGATCAGAGGATGAAACAAATTCCTATGTAATCCACCAACAGGAAGATAAATTAGAGAAAAAGTTATGACATTGTATTTATTACTGATGTTTTTATATTTTAAATATTCTACACAATTCTCATAATACCTATAGAAGGAATTCAAAACTAAATAAAGTCATGATTGCTTACAGAGAAGACTGTCAGTAGGTTATGCCTGCACTCCACTTACTGGACTTAGCCACACTAGTAAAACTAAGCATAATTTATTTTATTTAACACTATATGAGAATTAAAGAGTCAAAATGGACAACGGTGTTTCATTTGAAGAAAAGATAATGGAAAGAAAACATCCTCTAAAACTTGTGCACACAGTGGATAGTGTCTGTTGAAGAATATATATCTGCTTATGTGATAGTGGAAGGCCACAGTTAGGTTTTTGATGAAAAACTCTGCTAATAAATATCAGGCATTAACCTCTTAACAGTCTTATTTTTTGAGGTGTAACCTTCTATGATGCTTGCCGAGTGTCTGGCTCAGGGGGCCGAGCACCGGGCACTGGTCTCACCTGCTGCCACGGCAGAGGGAAGGTGCAGAAGGAGTGCGGGAAGCTGGGTGAGGTCCAGGCAAGGCTCGCCTCAGCCACCAGTGGGGAAGGCGCACACAGAGACGAAGCAACGAAGGACTCTTCTTGGGGAAACAGGAACGAATTTATTGGGGCCTGGGCAGGAAGGGCCAAGAAGAGCAAGGAGCAGCCTCTGACAAGGGGTTTTGTACCCCACTGC
The DNA here is from genome assembly GCA_020086605.1 of Lanius collurio. Taxonomy (NCBI): domain Eukaryota; kingdom Metazoa; phylum Chordata; class Aves; order Passeriformes; family Laniidae; genus Lanius; species Lanius collurio. Next base: position 1,278,444 of record JACBWW010000011.1, on the reverse strand, counting down.
TCAGGGCGGAGCGAACATAGAACATCCAATAACAGAAAAGACAAGGGGCATTACATAGGTGGGGATACACACAACGTAACCAATGGGGAAAGAGGTAGGCAGAGAGGATGAGCACGGGCCAGTGACAGAATGAGGTGTTAACCAAGGGAGGGGAGAGTGGTGGCCCTTGCAAACGTGCAGGGTGTCACATCTTTCCCACCTTGGCCAACAAGTTTTCTTGCCAGGCAGCCTGAGGGCATCTATGTTTAGGCAGGCAGCCATCCTAGGGTTCCTGGGCTCAATGAGAACCAAACCACTGGACTTCTTGTCCAGCAAGGTTCAGGACACCCTGGCTAGGGCTATGGCTCACTGCAACAGTAACCCTTATCTGAAGGATATACATACCTTCATCTATTTTATTTACCTGCTCATTTTTCTTTCTACAGATAAGAAGAACTGTGAGTGAGGTTACAAAACATTTTAAGCTTCTTGAACTCATAATTGTCTGCATCCCTTTGGGAATCTTCTCTAAAACTCTGGCCTTGACAGTTGGAAAGGTGCACAGTGTACTGAGATTTAATAAGCATTTCAAAAGTGAACACTGATCCCATATTTTAAGTCATTTCTCCATTTATTTAGAATGACCTACATGTACCTTATGGGTGCAATGGCTTAACTGTTAATTGATTTGGGGAAGAAAAATTACTCCTTAAAGGAAACTACAAATAGATAATAAGAATAGTGATTAGATACTGCATGGATTCCCAGTCTACTGTTAATTGAAAAATAAATTAATCTAATGGAAACACTTTTCCTTGGCATTGTATTGGATTTTGAATTCTTACAGTGCGTAATACATGGAATAATTAACAGCATCTCTCAGTTGGTGAGAGAAGGAGAAAACACTTCTTCAGTTAAATCCCAGGACACTTAATTCACAAGCAGGATTCCCTAGTTGTCCTCTCACATATAATTATTTTCTGTAATTAACCTACTGCTTAATTAACAGAGCCTTGCAAATAGCTGTCAATTAATAATTTATTTGATGAATTTAGCCCTTTTTTTTTCTTTTCATAAACTGAATCAGAAGAGAATGGAAATTTTCAAATATGTACTTTATTAGTTAATATTTACAGACAACTTTGGTAAATAATTCTTGATTTGTGGTTAATTCTTGGTTTGTGTAAATGTAAGAAAATGCTAGTATTTCTAATAACTCAGGTATTTGCTTTAACCAGTTTATTAATTTTTAATACATAAGTGGCCATGCTGTTTATAGCTAAAACCAACAGACAGATAGTTTGGGGTTTTTTACTCGGTTGTAATATTCATAGTTCATAACACAAATTGTCTTGTGATTAGATCACCAATTAAGTGAGAAGAAGCAAAATATTAAATAGCAATCACTGTAACTAGGCAAAAATTCTGAGTAATTACACTCGATTCATTTGAAATATACGATGTAACACACACTATGTATACATGCACTTATTTATTCTTTGAAAGCAGATATGGGACCATCAACATGATAGAAAAGAAACTTTTTAATCTCTTTTAATTGGTCTATGATCTGAAGAGTTTTTTACTCTTGAGCTCAGTAATGCATATTACCACTGCATTCAAAGCCCACTGAAGTGTTTGGAGAAACTTCCACTGATTTCAGCATTGTTTGTCTCACCCTATTAAATTAGAAGTCTTGTCTTCCTGATTTAGAGACAGTGGGAATACATATGTCCACAATATGGAACTCAATAATAATGAATAGAAATGTGACTTCAACAGGACAGCACTTTGATCCTGTATTTATGACTCACTTCCTACTTCCTCTCTAACTTGTAGATGAAAACTCTCTCTTCAAGTGGTGAGTCAGTTCCCAGTATTTAGGACTACATGGGAGACTGCTTATGGTTGAAGATGTCATTGAGGTATGCCCAAATCACATGTTCAGCAGGAGAAGTGAAGATTGTCAAGCCTCTGAACTATTACAAGAGAAATCCCAAATTTGCCCTACAGCAAGATATGCGAGCAACCAGGCAGGAAGGCAAGGCAGGAAGGCAGGCAGGAAGGCAGGCAGGCAGGCAGGCAGGCAGGAAGGAAGGAAGGAAGGAAGGAAGGAAGGAAGGAAGGAAGGAAGGAAGGATCACCCTACAGTTCGACAGGTGA
>JACBWW010000011.1:1186566-1276256 GCA_020086605.1 Lanius collurio | reverse complement strand
GAAGGAAGGAAGGAAGGAAGGAAGGAAGGAAGGAAGGAAGGAAGGAAGGAAGGACTCTCCTGAATCCCTTTTGAGTTCTCATACCTAAGAAAAATGAGAAAAAAATACAAGCTTCGGGGTAGTCAAGAAGTCATTAGATAGTGTCTCAGTTTCTGGAGACAAAATTTTAGAAGGAAGCACTCTGGAATAAGCACCTCCTCCAAAGGGAAAAAGGCCTCCCCTTTTCTTCCGCCAATGAGACAAATTGGTAACAGCAGATGAAAGTGGAAAAAAACCCCGAACTGTTTATTAACACAAAACAAAACAGTATTGAATAGGAAGAGCAAAACTGAAAATACAACTAATTCCCGGAGAGGGAACAAACACACAGGCTAGCAACTGGGCTCCCCCAATCTCCGGGAAGGGAAGTGGAAGGAGAGGTCCACGCAACAGCCTGGAGCAGGGTGGACGAAAAAAACCTGTTGAGCCTCTGGCACCAGTCCTCCTTCCCACAGCAGGTGAAACTGTTCGGTGTTCCTCGGGGCTGGAACCACCCAGGGCCAGCCCGTGGGCCTGGCGGCTCCGGTCCTCTTCATTGACGCAGGCAAAGCTGGCAGACCTATGCATCTCCTCGCTTGACAGCTTGGCCCTCCCTGGAGTTTGGACCAGCTGGGGCCATCCTGCAGGCCCACCGGGGCCACCCCGCAGGCTCTCTGGACTGGAAAGAAGGGAAGGAAGGCATTGAGGCAAGGGGGAGGGAAAAGAAAAAGAAAAACCAACACAACCATTTTCCAGCTAGTGGCAACCAGAAAACCAAAGAGCAGCACAGTGCTCCTGGCACACTCCCTCCTGAGCCCTGCCAAGACCACTGGAGCCCCGAGCTCTTGGGCTGAGCCATTCAACCAACCCACACCCGGGTCCCATGACCCCACACCCTGGGTCCATCTTAAAGACACAGCGTCTTTGGGCACCAATCAGATGGTTAAGGAATTAAAAAAAACCCCTTCTAACATCACCCAGGAGAGACAGGTGTTTCAGTAGCCATGAGGAGTAGATATGCTAGGTTAGAAATATGTCTGTGGTCTGAAATTTAAGGGATAATCTTGCTGTAATCTGAGTTTGTGAATCATAATTACTTTTTCCTGAGTTGTCTTATTACTCACCCATCTTGGTTGAAGATGGAAATTATGTGAAGTATGAATCACAGAAGTTCCTATTACAGTTCTTGTCAGATCTTTCAGCTGCAATGGGTTTGCTCTGGAAAAACAATTAAATCTTTTAAATCCATAACAGATGTGATTATTAATTATATAGCTCCATAATAGAGCTGCATCTGTTTGGTTTTGCCTGTCAGATTTTTTTTCCCTTGTAGAAGGAGAGGTACTTGATAATTTGTCTGCTCCAGGTATCTAACAAATGCCCTGTGTTCCAAAAGAAAGACCACCCTGCACATGCAGAACAACTTAAAAGCCTGTGTTGTGGGAGCTTGACTCTTCCATGCACTGTAAGTCAAATATATCAGAATCTATGATCAATGACACAATACCATTTTCTCATATCTATAGCTCTAATTTCAGCAACTTTTTATGTACAAGTTCCCCAGAAATATTTGTCAGTTGTTTATCCAAAATCTAGAGGCACCAAAGCTTCTGCTGATAGCTTTCCCTGTGCATCCTGTCATGCACTGGTCATGCCCTGATAAGAAAATCTCTCTTTCTCTTGGAAGAATCCTTTTTCCATTTGTACCTGTTCTAGATGCTAGAAACCAAGCCTCGTTTTATAATGGAGCTAGTTTCTAGCAAAGAGATGAGGATAGCTGCAAGTTTCTTACTCAATCCCTTAAATAGAGCTGCATTTCCCTGCTACTGTCACTGTAGAGATCTGATGAATGCATTTATTCCCTATTTCTCTGTGCAATAGGTATCCTCTTGCTTCAAGTTAAATGCTGGGAATCTTTCCCATTTACCTAAAGGTATGTTCCCCTTCATGCCCAGAAACAGTGTTGTTTTCAACTAAATGATTAATTCTTCCTCAAATATGACTGAGATTCACATAGTAAGATTACATACCTGCAGCTCTAAACCTGTGTGCCTTCTCACAGCTCTGACTCTACTGAGCTTGTCTTTGCTTGTGATTAATGATAGTTCTGTTTTATCCAACACTGTGGTTTGAGAACTCACTAGCAGGAGGGAATCCAATTCACTTCTTTCTACTTTAGCTATTGTTCTACCTTCCTGAGGAATATCCTCCCTGCCTGTGGATAAACAACTCTAGGGAGGTCCCTTAGTCCTGTCTCATGTTCCTGGATTAAGATGTTATCACTTTTATAATTAAAAGGTAATATTAAAATGTAATAGGTTCAAATACCCTAAAGAAGAAGACTGTACCTCAGATCTGTTACTGACAGATGTTTACTGTTAACTTTGTGTTAACTATGAAGCTGCTTAGGAAATGATCTCATTTCCCTGCTGTGTCCAGGGTGCACAGAGAGGGGCATACATTAAGACCTAAGAGCTCAGAATCATGAAACCTCATCTGAGGTATGTGCAACCTAAGGTAATGTTCTTATGCTTTTGAACACATTTTGCATATTCCTCAAACCAGGTTTTCCTTTAGGCATTTAACTGACTTCCCGCTTAGTTCCTTGATCCCATTTGACACCTGCAAATATTCCTCTCTGTTATGCAGAGAACCACATTGCAGACCCAGAGGCTGGACTCATAGTGAGATGTTTTAAAGATGCAGTATTCTGTAGTGAACTGCTCAGCTGTTGGCAGAACTAGCCCAGTGGCTGTGTTTTGTGTCTGTATCATTACTGCACAGCAGTTATTCAGCACAGTATTTTCCCTATGCTGGGATTTCATACTACATTAGAATTGCAATTTGCAGTAGGTGCCAAGTAGCAAGGAGTCCCAAATGCATATTCCCAGTCCAGTCTCACTTCCTAAATTGTCCAAAAACTCTCCCAGGACACTTAGGTGCCCCCAGAGGAGTACTGTACTCCTTTCTTCATCTCAGAACCCTAAGGTGGGTTATTCTTCATATTGCCACTCACGGTGTTTGTGACAATTAAAAAGAGAGGGAGTGGACCTTTTTAGTGCTGGCTATTCAATACTACCCACATCACAGCTAGCGGGATGATTTTTTCATCAAGGAAAGCTGGGGCACCCAACCAGAAATGCACCATTTATTTTTGCCTCGCTTGCTCCAGCAGAGGCACCTGCAGATTCTATTCCCTCCTCCCCACCAGACTCTGCTCCTGTTCCTCCAGGACCACCTCCCAGACCCCCCCAAGCACAGTGGACTGGTAGTAGCTGAACTCAGCAGAGAGCAAGCCAGTCTTTCCTTGGTACAATCTTTTTTTTTTTAGTAATATCATTGTGTTTATCGCAATTTCTTCAGTAAAATGTGATTCCAATCTATAATATCTCTTAGTATATTTTTCCTACACTATCAAGAGGGGGAGTCCTATTTCCCCACAGATTTTTAAAACCAGCACAGTGTCTTAAACGTCTTGCAGTGATTTCCTATATCTGATCTGTAGCTACAAGCCACAGAAGCAAGTAAAATAAGAAACAGACAGAGAATGAGGAAAAGGGGAGAGAAAGGGAGAGAATTTGAAGTCTAATGTAAATAAATCAGTTGCACCTTGTTATTTTTGCCGAAAAAAAGTCCTCTGAATTTAAAAGCAAAATCTTACTAGACTTTTGAATTGCTGAGATCCTTTGGAAGCTACATGTAAAGTCAAGTGTATTGAAATTAATTTAAAATGTGGATGTAAACATAGAATAAATTAAAATGTCATATTAATTAGCACTATTGACACTAATGTAGGCATCCCTTTCTACAAGAGAAATAAATATATATATATAAAAAACTATTTTCCTTTCAGTAACACTTTAAAAAATAGGACAGAACTCAGTGAAAGAACAAAATAGTGGTGGAACATTCCTAGGAGAGGTTTTTTATTCAAAAGTATTTCAAAGGTAAATTCTCTAAAGCAGGCAGAAGCCCTGAGACATGAAGAGCTAAATTTTTTGAAACCTGCATGTAGTGTAAGGATTTGTAAAAAACAAGCATGAAGTAAAAGTTTTTTCCCAACTCCAATTAAAGAATAGACCTTACTGCAAATCTTCTATGAAAGAATAAGGATAATTTTGTGGCAAGTACTTGTTAAAAACATAGATATTTATGTGTTTTTGTCTGGAAATCAATGTTCTCTTGCTTTTCATTGTAGAGACATCACAAGTCAAAAGAGTATGCGCACCCAATGACAGTGTTTTGTGGACCATTTATATATGTAAAAATGGAGATGGGCACAGCAGCACATTTTATAACAAAATTAACATTTTCAGCTAGATCTCATTACAAAACACTTATACAAAATGCAAATGGTTTTTTTCTGAGCATTTTTATTGTCCTCTACTTTTGGTTTCCTGTGTGTTTTGGAACAAACATGGAGTTCTATCCAAGGCATGTACCATACTTTACCCGCACTGCTCTTATGGTTCAAGATGTACATATACCCTCTGAAATCCTTACTGTTGGAAGGAGAGATAAGAGGAATGGATGGAGCTGAAATTATCCTTGCAGTACTTGGAAATCCCAGGGTTTCAGCCATTATCATCTGAATCCTTATCTGTAATTGATGTTTATATCTGCTATTCTGCCCCAAAGAACCATTGGCAAGTGGTGGTGACACTCAAACTGAGGAATGCTAGCATAGACAATAAAAATCAGTTGTTGGGGTTTTGGGAGTTCCCTGTCTCTTAAGGAATTTTCTCCCATATAGGTTACCGAGGCAACAAATTGCTGGGTACTTGGGAGAAACAAAAGAGCTGGCCATGGAGAGGAGGAGCCCATTTTGGGCTACTGTCCTCACCTGGGTGTGCCCAGGACTCGTGTGGAGACAGGGAGAGACCATTCTTGTCAGCACTGCAGGTTTCCTGCTGTTTTTCCTCCCTGCTGGAGAAACCCCGGGATCCCAAACCTGTCCTTCCCTGCCTCGCTGGGAGCTGAGCTGCAGATTCTGCTGCCTCAGCCTTCGCTGCTCTGCAGCCCTGCCTGTCCTGCCTGCCGAGACCTCCGGGGATTCCTACCACAGCTCCGCAGCTCGATACATCTCGCCTGCCGCCCAGAATTTGTGCTCCTACTGCTGCCCCAGCCCGCCTGCATAGGAGAGCCCGGACAGACCCCAGGATCAGCTGCCCAGGGAGGTTTGTGAAGCCTTTCTTCCATCCCTTTTCCCGGGATCCAAGCCGCCATCACTGCGTGCTCCCCGAGCTCGCTCCGGAGCGCCCCCTGCAGCCGCGGGGGAACCATCGCACCTGCCCTGCTCACCGGGAGCCGCCAGCGCCCCTGCCGGCTGTGACTGGAACTGCACCAGAGGGGAAAGTGCCTGACAGCTGAGAGGCTGCACTGGGTTTGTGGTTCTGTTTGCTGTCACCACTATAGTTATTGTTGTTTGTTTGCCTGTTTATACATCTGTATTTTAGTAAAGAACTGTTATTCCTATTCCTTATATCTTTGCCTGAAAGCCCCTTAATTTCAAAGTTATAATAATTCAGAGAGAAGGGGGTTGCATCCTTCATTTCAAGGGAGGCTCCTGCCTTCCTTAGAAGACAATTGTCTTTTCAAACCAAGACATCAGTGTAATGCAGGATGTAGTGGAGAATACTGAAGTTAGATATCTCATTGATGGGTTTAGTGGCAGGCATGGATAACAGGGTAGGAAGTGTTCCCAAGGGAGTTCAGAAAGATGATCCTCATGATGGCTTTAACTCTGCAGGCTATGGTTAGTGATAGGAACAAGGAAGTAAGGGAAGCTGAAAATAGCACTAGTTAGGTCAATTCTTTGTATCATCTTCTATTGTAAACATGGGTGAGTCTTCACACCCTGCTTGGATACTGGTCTAGAGAAGCTCCTGAAAACCAGAGACCCAGAAAATCTCTCAGCTATCACTCTGGGTTTGGAGAGCATGGGGTGTAGCAAAGAAAATGGACTTTCATGCATGTTCCCTGATTTTATTAATAATTATTTTGCTTCCATTGGAAAGGTAAGTTGGTTTTACCTTGCTGTCATGAAGTTCTTAAGTTACAAGCAACTAAATTTAATTACCAACCAACAAAATTTGATTAATCATTTAATGTTAGCGTTTGACCCTAAACTAGGAAACATAAGAGGGAAAGGTAATTTGGCTTTCTTCTGGCTTTCCAAATTAAGAACAATTTGTTCTAAAATCTTCCAAGAAGAGTGACTGAGTAGTCTTGTTTTATTACACAATTTATATATATACTGTATTTTATTTGCTATGAAGTTCAAGGTTAACTCTTACATGTAGAATCAACTGGACCATAGGTCATATCTTACTAATGGCAATGTTATTTTTTTCATTTAGTGTGTTTATTTGAGATATTTTCTTACAGGTGTGACAAGCTCTTTGAAACCAAACAATGTTATAATATAGCTAAAAAAATATTGGTGGTGCACTCTTATGCCTAAATATTGTCATTAGGATCACTTGCATGTCAGTTTACATTCTTCAGGAAAACTCACACAATGTATTGACTAATCAACAGAAGAAATAGCACTAGACAATTTTATGACTACATAAATGACTACAGACAACAACCATGTCTGACAAAAGAAAAAAAAAGTTTCAAAATATGGAATTTATACCTCTAGTATAGTAGATTCTAATCTACAAAATTCAGTAGATACCATCTGGAAGATTCGCCGTCTTTGCATTTAAAGCAGTGGGTTTTCGGAGACCTACTGACAGCTTGTAAAAGTGCTGAAAATTCGTCTTGGAGGAGTACACTGGAATAATGCACATAGTTGTTTATGGCTTTTTACTTCAGCAATTTCATCCATAAACCTTACCTGCTGTTCAGTTATATAGGCAGCAGGGGTCTTGAAAGACTGTCTAAATATAAATATTGGTGGGAGAACTGGACAGACATCTTAAAAGTAAGTTCTTGTTTTGAAAATGGGTAAAAGTTTAAACAAAGTGTTATATGAAATCCAGTGAGAAATTGATGTTGAAAATGAGTAATTCTTCTGGTGTTTTTTTTTTTTTTTTCAGAAAATAAATAGTTCTCTTAAATATCATGGAAAGGACCTAAAGAACTGGAAAGGACTTAGTAGAAACCTCCTACAAATGTTTCTTATATGATATTACTTGGATTATGAGCATTTTGAGATACAAAAACTGTGTTAATAAAGGTCACAAACTACGGAAAATATTTTTAAATATTTCATTCTGGTAGGATTCAATTCTGAAAATCTGATAACCTTTCTTAGCTATTTAGACAACATAGAAACATACAAATACCTCTTCTTCTTGCCAAGTTTCTGGTAAGCATTTCTGACTGAGTAAACCATATGGTATAGCAAAAAAAAAAATTAAGGTTGATTTTATTTGCCTTGCAGAATAAGGTTTTTAACAAAAAAATAAATTTATGACAACACTGTATTCTGGTGATAATAACGAAAATGGAGAACAGTGTAGATGATAATTTCACTGACAACGGTAAATTTCCTTAATTTCAGGTAGACTGCCAAACCTCATTTACTGAGTCTCAAAATGATAGGGTATGCATTTAGAAGAATCCAAAGCCTTTCAAGGTCCAAAAAAAGTGCTCTGGATATGATGAATAGAACTGAATTCCTCCACTAAAAGAAGTGACTTTTAGATACTGTCCCCATAACCCTTCTGAGGTGTGTATTTGGATTTTGCTGTATGATTCACATTGAACTATAAAGGATATTTGCTGGACCCAGGTGCTTGCTGTCCCTGTGAAGTCATGCTGTCTGCATTTCACCTGCCTCTGGTATTTATAAACTCATCCCTTATGCTGAGAAAGCTGATATAAGACTCCATGAGCTTCATTTTCAGTACTCTGCCCTGTCCTTCTTCCCTAGGCTAGCTCCAGGCCTGGATGGCCTGGTATATTGATAGTGTTGAGCCTCCCTAGATCTAAGGCAATTCAGAGAGACAAAAACTGTCCCTTATGGCTTATTTTCTGGCCATTGATGGTCTTCATGCTCTGTCTTTTGAAGGTGTAGGGAGGTAAATAAGAATACAAGCCTCTCTGTAGCTGTGTGCAATAGCTAGGAAAGTGATAAGAGCACAGATATAAATTTTCTGTCCATAGATAGCAAAGTTCCATCCTTTCTTTAAAGTAGCTAGCAAAGACTTCCTTCCAGAGACCCATTTCAGTCTAAACAATTCCTGCCACAAAAACAAATCAAGAGAAGTTCTGCTCCTATTTTTCTGTCCAAACACTGCCCTCAGTTTGCCATGACTTGATGCTGCTACTCTCAATATAACCTGAAAGCAGGTAGAATACAACAGTCCTTTTTCTGCTTATGTTAACTTGCAACAGCACCACTTTCTAGGCTGGGGAGTTAGCCATCCAATTTACTTTTTTTTTTTTTCAGCTTATTAATAACAGCTATTTGCTGGTTCTCAGGAAAAGTACATGTTTTTCTAAGAACAAAGACAGCAGCAGTGTGAATGTCAAACAGATGTAATAGATCTTTGTTTAAAACTCCCACCAGAAATCTTAGTAATCTTAAATTATTTGGGTTATTAATTTACTTAATGGGTTTTCTGTTCTAATCTTGGGTCAACAAATATTTTTGTCTTGCAGGAAATCTCAGAGCAGGATAATTGTTTTCAACCCCTGAATTTTAATTAATCATAGTTTACATGCAAAACAAATCTTTATTTTATTGCATAAAAACATGTATTTTGAAAGTGCTGTTGTTACAGTTCAGCCTATTGATGAGTGAAAGAGAGTTTTCTTCAAGGACTTATTCACTGCACCTATTTGTGCCTTTAGGGCATTTTTTTTTATCTCTTTCACTGATATGCTAACAATGATTTGTATGCTGTGTTTTAGGGTATTTATAAATTATGACATGAGATGGGAGACTTTAAAGGACCAGGTGTTCAAGCTCTTAAAACTGTGAGAATGGATACGCACAGAGATCTTTCTTGGAAAAAGGGACTCTGGGAGTTATAAAACTAGAGCTGTGTAAGCTTGGGACTACCTGCTCTTCTATCAGGTTCAGCAAACTGACAAGGAATCTGCCAAACTTGTCAAGTGTACTATGACTCAAAGGCAGTTAGAAAGCATTTTTAATTGCCCACAAGGGTATTTAGGGGGTTGAATACATAGGAAAGCAAGTTTTCTTATTATACCATAAAATGACACAAAAAATACATGCTATCTCTCCTTATCTCAGTGTTTCTTGCTTGCTTGCTCACTCTCCTGCATACACACATACAGATGAGAATATAAATACTATCTTCAAACCATAGGAAAAGATCCTATGGAAGGGAATGTGTCTGAAAAGTATAAAAGTACATTGGAACCAACTTAGAAGATAAAAAAAATTAATTATTAATTATTTTGTGCCGACAGTGCATGTTTAGTTGGATATTTGAGTCAAAGATTCAAATGGTTGCCATTCCTTGGCTTGCATAGTAAGAGATGTGCCTGACAACTCTGCTTTAGAAACCATCACCCTGAGAGAGCCTCAGGTCATCACCAACACGAATGACACTACAGTGACAAACTCTTGCATTCTTGTAGATGGGGAAAATAGATGGTTGACTGTCTTGGTTTGAAAGACAGGTGTCTGCCAAGGGAGGCAGGAGCCCCCCTTGGAATGGACGATGCAACCCCCCTTCCCTCTGAATTATTATAACTGGAAATTAAGGGACTTTTCAGACCAAGATATGGGAAATAGGAATAACAGTTCTTTACATATATATATATGTATATATATATATATATATATATATATATATATATATAAAACAAGGCAGGAAATAACAAAACAAAACTGTTTAAATTGACAGTCAGATACAACCTGACCCTGTTAGTCAGGGTAGCAGTAACAGTCCGATAAAAAGTAGTGGCTGCAGTCCTCCTGAAGTGAACTTGTGGTTCTGTAGAAGTGGTGACCCTGTATAGAAAGATTTGGTCTTCCTAAGAAGGTCCAGTGGTAGGTATGTAGCTCTTGTCCTCTGGAAAATCCAGTGGGAAAGGCTGCTTGTGGTCTTCAAAAGTCCCAGTTATATCCAGAATGGAATGCTTGGTTTCTCCCTCTGGGTGGAGCCTCTCACAGTGGAATGAATGTTGAGGTAAGGCACTGATGGGCCATTAACAGGACAGAGCCTTGAGGGAGGAGGCAGGGAGACTGCCCCACCTGGTTTAACAGCCCATGAGGGTGGTGATACATGCTTGTGGGCACATCTCACATTGTAACCTAGGACATTGACACCGAGTATTAACAGTACCCAATGCTCCAACTCTGTAAATTTCACCTACTGGGAGACAGTGAATATTTTCTCACTTAATCAAAACAGCAAATTTAGATAAATTTGATGAATTAGTAACAAATGTATGAATCCAATGCTAGGTTGCTTTGAATATTTATAGTAGTTAGGAAATTATATATGTACATGGTGCTGTAGGTATTTTATTGTATGGAGATACAGAAGGTTAATTTAGTAATTTAAATAAGCAAGTGAACTTGTTTGAACATAATATTAGCACAGATTACAAATTATTTCCTACAGCTTCCCAGATTCAGCAGTTGTTTACAAAAATCAGCTACCCTAGACATGAGTTTCTAAGCACTTCGTGAAAACTTGAACATGAGAATCTAAATTAATCCTTCTAGATATGACTCCATTTAGAATTAAAGTTCAAGTGGTAGTTCAGCAATTGAATCACAAACCCAGATTAGCTGGGAATCTGAATCCTTTAATTCAAAGCAATGATCTGGTTTTATATGCTCTCCCAAGGCACAGTAGTTCCTTATATGGCATGACCTATCCCCTGTTGCCACACCAGCAGCACACTTTCTCAATGTCCTTTTATGGGATGGTCACTCACTATTCCACCCATCCGTCAGCTCCCAGCAGGCTCCTCTCTGTAGGGGTCTGCCCTGTGACACCTCCTCGGCTCAGGGTCTGGAGGAGACAACCTCTCTGTGGTGCCATGTGCTCCTTTGTGCTGCCATGTGCCTCTGCAGGCAGATTTACAGCTCACAACCCAATTCTATCTTAAATCTTCCCATAGTGGTTGTTTGTTTTTTATTCTTAGTTTGTTCAAAAATTACATCAGAATAAAAAAAAAAAGTATGAAAATATTAAACTCTTTTAGATATTCCTCAGCAACAGCTTTATACCACTCCAGTAGTAAAGTGTAAATATGGTGGTAGAGTATTGCCATTTCTCCATGGAATTGTAAAAAACTTCTCAAAGAGTGATTGAATTTACTCTGGAAGTGTTCTTTCACAATTTGTAAGAGGTTATTGAGAATTGTTTGTATAAAATAGCTGCATGAAGTAGTAGGTCCTTTATCATTTAAGTCCATTGAGACCTGGAGCTATCATGGGCAAATAATGTAACTTTCAGGAGGTACAACAGCAAAAGAAAGTGAACTAGAGACTAAGAGCTTGGGGACTCTGAAGGGCAGCTGTAATTTTTGTCTGGATGCACTGAGTTGATAAAAATAATTCACTTGGCATTGGGTATACCCTTGCTCTGCTTTGAGTCTGCAAAAAAAATTCCATATTTTGGTGGAAATATGAAAAAGCCAGGGTACTCCATGACAGTCAATGACAGTTTTGTCTCTTGCTTCATTGTACCATCTTTCACCATGGATGATTTCATCAGGTATAGGTGGAAAAATCACTACAAATTTTTGTTGTACATCTATAGGCAATAAAATGAATCACAGTTGTCTACTACAGATGAATACTGTTGATGTAATACACCACCTGAAAAGCAAGCTCTTGACAGATGTGTCTTGAATGACACTTTCCCCATGTTTCAATGATTTCTCTGACAATAATTCACTGTGTAACATAAATAGAAATATTGATTAGAATAGTGGCATACCAAACTAACATATAAATAACTGTAAACTTGCCCTTTCCCTAATTTCCCTTCCTCATTAGTGTAAAAATATTTTTCATGTTACTGTCATTGCTAGAAGCTATTTCTTATAATACACCATCTCTCATGAAAAACTACAGCAGAAGAAATCTTGCATGTTCCTCTGCTGCTTTGAAATTTGTATATTTTTCTCTAGAGAAAAGGACGTTGTAAGGTTGTAAGGTGATCAATGATTCAACAATATAAGTGGATAATTATATGAATGCATGATGAAACTTGAAATCTCTCCTTTTATTTCATATGATTGGAAAAGGATCAAAAGCAGAGTTTTGGGTAAAGAAATACTGGGATAAAATTGTAAAAGGTCACTGGAATTATGAAAGCAGAATTGATTTATTTATGACTGGATTACGTTTAAGAGCATGTCTGTTTCTGTCTGCATGTAAACATGTGGTTGTAAGTGCAGTTGTAACAAATTTTATTGAATTTTTTCCTGAAATAATTTCATCTATTTATCTATGTGATATGCTTTCACATGGTTTTATAATGCCATGCCTTATGAATGATTTTGTAATGCATTATTCTGTAATGTATGAAAGTGGAAAAAGAACTTTGTAATGCCAGAACTTCTAGCAAATACCACACCTCAGATTTAATTCAACATACTTTCAAATAAGTCACTGAACAGTCAAAACTGGAGCCTAGATTGAGCTGCAAGATCAAGGTAATGTAAAATTTTCTTCAGGAAATTAACTGATGGGGTCCTTGATACACTTCTCAAAAAGGCCTGCTTTAGAAGAAAAAAGAGCAACATTGTTTTTGGTTAAAACAAATTGTGGAAAAATGGAAAATCCTCTTTCCTCACCAAAGCAAATTGTCGTTGAGGCATCAGAGACTTTGAATTCCTTGTATACCTGTGAAGGCAACTCATTCTTAACCCCAGTGAAAAAAATGAGAATTTGTTTTCTGAGCTGGTGTGATCTTGGATGGCCAGGATTTATTTCACTTCATATGCAGTATTTTTTGAAGCAGCTGAAGCTATATCCTTAGACTTTTTACTCTTATGAAAAAAGAGAAAGTGTTAGTGACAATAAAAGCAAAGTAGCAATGAAACATTGAAAAGCAAACAAGTAATTTATCTGTCATGCATTTTGTAAAAAATGACATTAAAATCTATCAATTATGTTATTTGCAAATTTTAGTTAGAATTTCACTATTCTGATTTTCATTGTACAACCCTTTATAATTTTTTAACAATAATGCATGTTCTTTTCTTAATATGGAAGGATATAGAAACATGACTTGCATTGTCAATTGCTCTTCTGAAATGGACCAACTGGAAATAATTTTGTAATTTGTCACAGGTACATTTCTAAGAGCTGTTTCCCTTGCTTTGAACCTGGTAAAGCTTTGAACCAGTGAAGTCTTGTACCCTGTTGAGGGCTGTTTTTTCTACTAATTAAAGAACAAAATGTCTGAATACAAAACATCTGACATGTCATAGTTTGAGCAAAAAATTACTCATGCTACATCACTTTTTTCCTAAGCAAATTATTTGCCTTTAAAAGGATGGGCCAGAAGAGGCGAGAATTAAGGGCACAAAAGCAACAGAAAGCAGGAGGAAACAAATTTAAACATTAATATACTATGAGAAAGAAAAGAGTTCTGCTGTAAAATATTCTTTTTACACTCTTCCACATTCCTTGATCCTAGCCAAATAATAGTTAACATTTGTTTAACTACTACCATATCACCTATTGACACTTCCGTATGTTGTTAAATAACAATTGCAGCATGTGTGTTAGTTTGTCTGCAGGGCAATTTTCTCAGCAGTAATTTCCATTTCCAAAAATTCTGAATCTGATGCTTCTTCAGTTAAGTAGTATAAGGTTACACCAAATTTTTCAGGTACCAGTTCAGTCTCACAAGAACAATAAATACCTGAGCCTTAGGCATTTTGAAAATATGCTCCCTGGAACCTACAGAGATGTCAAGGAAAAGTAAAAGTCTTATAATTACAAGCCCCACTCATATTCTGTAGGTCTACATTTCCAGTTGCTTCTGCACTTTCAAAAATCAAATTTTTAGCATAAAGTATCACAGATACTGATATGCTAAAAGAATACAATTAACTATAAGCTTCAGAAAAAAGTGTGAATAAGCAATGTGTTTTCTTGAATTTATTTTGTTTATATTTTATTGTGTTTGAAACACACCCATTTTTCTGTATCTCTAACACATCTCATTACAACACAATATATCATTAAAAAGAAAGCACTAATCAGAAAAAAATTGTATTCATTGACATCACATTTTAGATTTTTTTTTGCTACAAGTAAAGTACCAAAGCTATACCAAGTAACTTTCATCAACATTTGAGTTTTCTATAAAGTCCATTCTTTTCATACATCAACTCTAGGCACATATGACCCAGTTTTATATGTCTGAGAAGGAAGATCATATCCTTGCCCCAAATTTACTATATCTCCCACTACAACAAAATTATCCAGACATTCTTCTCTAAAATTTAAAGTAGCAGTCTATACTAGTTATGTAATTAGAAAAGTCTTCTGAAATCAGTAAACTTCATGTGAATTTATCCTCTACTAGCATGTCTAAATAAATAATTTCTGAAGTACAATGATATATTAAAATTTGAATATTATAAATAGTTTCTTTTGACTTATGATGAAAAAGGGAGGAGTCAAAACCTGATAGCTTAAAAGGAAAGAAGTGGGTCATCATCTGAATAAGAGTTTCTTGTTCTCTGTTGTGATGACAGATTTGAGTGAAAACTACTGAATAGGTGGAAACTAGCTTTTTAATATTTAAACAAATGGATAATCTTTCACAGTTTTCTTGATGTTAATTAAAAATATATATTTTTATATTTTTTGATTTTTACATCTCAACCACAAAGCCTTCTTATCTTTCTTAGGTATTAGAAGTCGCTTCCACTCCAAAGAGGGTTTTTTTAACATAAATATCTTGTTCTTTTTTGAAACAGAGAAACCAAAACTTTGTTTGGAGAAAATAATGATTTGCAAAAGAGAAAGTAAATATTGATAGGGGTAGATGTTTTCTGGTGAAAGTCTGAAGTTCTTTGATTAAGGATGAAGAAATATTAACCATATTGATTCCATATCTGTTACAGGATCAGGATGCTGACAAAATGTTGAAAGGATTGAGTAAAACTGATAGAAAACAGTTTCTTCAAATGATGTAAGGGGGAAAACCTTTTTCCTAAAGTGTCAGAGTAGTTATGTAAGAATCTTAGACTTATTACACCACTTGGTACAATATTCCAAAAATTGAGTTTAAAAAACTGCAGTTGATAACTCTTAGAGAGGTGGTAACCTAGGCTGAACATTTAATAGGATGATGTGCTGTTTTCACAAGAACACAACTTCAACATGATAACTTTGATATAAAAATATGCAAAAAATACCTTTTTGCATTCATTATTTGTAATACTCTTTTCAAACCAAACAAAATGTACTTCTGTTATAGGCATATTTTTTCTGAAAGTAGTTCCATTTGGATTAAAACAAGAACACATTCATACAAAAACCACCCATGTGCTCATGTTTGTGATGCTGAAATGAAACCCCTTTTCTCACCCTGGATAGCTTTCATCTGATTTTATTTTCTACAATAATGCCAAATCTGTTTCACGTGTCCTTCTTAGTCTAGAACAGGGCTGGGAAGCTTTCATGAAATCATGAACACTTTGCTTTATTATTGTTCATTCAACAGTAATGTAACTGGAGGCATTAGCTCAAAATTTATGATTTATTTTCAAAATTTACTGTATGACAAAGTATTTTAGTGAACTTTACAGATTCTGAAGCTTAATAAAATTATGTGGACTAACACAGATTTAGAAATGGTCTGTATATATGCCTAAGTGTGGATATGTAAAAAATATTACTGAAAGTCACATATATAATTCAAGAAGTGTTTAAGCTTTTCTTCAGAACCCGGTAACAAGGCTCTTGCCTTTTTTAGTTATAAAAGCGTCTCGTGTTAGGAGACTGTTAAGTTCTGGCATACAAGTATGATTCAACCACTCAGTCTTTTGACAGAGCTCATACACATTTAACTTCTTTTTATTTCAAAGCAGTAGTGAACAATTAAATATGATGTTTTCTATCTTCCATGTGATATGATACAATCTGATAACTTTCAAACATCCAAGGTGATATACTTTTCATGTTGCTGGATATCCACTTCCTCGGGCCTGTGAACACCTCTATTTGCAATGTTTTGGAGTGTAATCTCTAGGGCTTGCTTGAGGAACAAATATCTGTCTGGTTTCCATTTTGGCCCTGACACTCTAGTTTTCCTCAATTTTTGAAGTGGAAGCAGCTTTCTGGATGAAGTCTCTTTCTTCTTCATCTCATTCCATTTTTTTAATATGCCAGAAATTAAAACTTCTTTATGTAATGTGTGCTTACATCTTGGGGCTTATCCATAGCAATTAACACTTTTATTACACTAAATGGATTCTTTGTACTTGTCAAGATGGTGCCAAAGGTTCATTAACCAAGAACTTTACAGAGAGGACCAGAGAGTACATAAGTATATAAGATAGGCTCCAATAAAGGTTTATCCAGTGCCAGATTTTCCCCATTTGAAATACTGCACAAGGCTGGCTTTGCACATTCCCTGATTTTGCACTGTATATCTCATCAGTTTACCAGCCCCTTTAGTTTTATATGCTGCCTTTTATGACATCATTAACGCTCAAGACCTCTTGGACATTAGGTTGTGAAAGATATATAACAAAGGATAAATGAGAAAATAAAGAGTTCAATATTTCAGAATTTTATCTGAATATATTAAAAATATCATTCTTTGTACTGTAGGAAAAGCCTGTTGAAATTAACACTTAGTACATTGCATCTACATTTTGTTTTTAAATTTCATTTATTTTAGTGAGCAATCTTGCTATTTATTGTCTTAATGTTTGAAGTTAAGAGGCATGGATCTACAAAATTTTAGGTTAAATATCATCCTTAAACAGGAACAAAAAACATACAAGTGTTACTAAATAAGATCACTGATTCAACATGCATTTGCTTCAAGGCTTAAAAATAATGTGTTTAAATGTCAGCCCTTTACCTCTTCATTACCTTTGAAATCTATTTTTCATAATTGCTGCTAAGATTCAGGAAGAAATATTGTACCTCAGCATTCAATGATTAATTTTTAAGTCTTAGTTCAAACATATCATAGCAAAATACCAGATGCCATACCAAATATCTAACTAACAACAAAGTTACCTAATAACCAGAAAGGGGACAAGAGTGTGTTATGATCTGTCCCTGAGGGTAAGAGTAACATAGGTTCTGGTAATAGATCCATTGGGACAGGTTAGAGAGAAATGGAACTGAACAATTGGCGTTATAGGTATTTTTATATAGTAATATAGCAATATAAAGGCATAAAAAGTAACACTGAGGAAAATGTGTAAGGAGAAGAAGGAAAAACAAAGGATAAGAGTAGAAAGATATCGCCATCTGTGGATCTCATAAGAAGACTTGCTTGTTGCAATTCAGATGTCCATGTGTCAAAGTGGTGGCCATAATCTTGATCTGTTGGGAGTGGGGGAAAGCCTGGAAAACAAAAAGTTCAGTGGGTTAATATACGCTTAGGTTTATGTGGGAACACCCAGGTAACTCCCTTGGGGAGGTAGTTTTACACTGTCTGTTGCCACACTGTGGATCATGCACACTCCCCTGGTGGAAGGCCCCAAAAATCAGTGTGGGGACACTTAAGGGGTCTTTGATGGTTTATGACACATTTTAATGACATGACAGCTGCCTCTCACATCAGCGTAGTTGAACCAGTTATGCCCCCTCAGAAAGGAATAACATCCACAGGCCTGTGTGTGGATGTGTCAGTATCTGCCCAGAGGGGAGTTTTACAGCTGTGTAAGGGAGTATTGGCATGATAAAAAGCACTGCCCTTTCAAGACCCACCCTGTAGGTTTACTTCCCATCTGGTTAAAAACCCAGCTGGTAGTAGTCTCCAGTGGTGGGTGTTCACCCTCTCTGTCTCATGTAGATCAGAGATTTTGCCATCACATACCCAAAACTTCTCCTTGTCCCCTTTGCCCAGGAGGTTTAAACCTGGCCCCAGCCAAGGATGCTGCTGTCCCTGAAAATGGCCAGGTTTTTTTTGAGTCATTCACCATCAACATTTCAGTCGCTCAGAGTGTTAAAGAAACTGCCCTGTCCAATCATCCAGGAGCCACTCTGGAAGTCACACCCACACCACCTGAGCTGGGACATTGAGTAAATTATATAACTCAGAGCAAAGAAATGTCAGTTGTTTTGAGAATTATGAAATAGATAAAAGTTTGGCTGCAGGCGACCAGTACTGATATTACTCATGACACAGAATGTTATAGTTGAAGTTTTAATTGATGCTCTTGTACAAAAGGAGTGTTTCTTTCTTTGATGCTTTATAGTATCATTATTAGAGAGAGAGAGAGGTGTATACAGTAAAAAGAGGATGCTTTGAAAGATGGAAAGTTGTCTCATATACATGATTTTTGTGGAGGGACATGTATTTACTGAGTAATAACAGTAATATTTTTATACAAATTTTAAGATCAGAAATTAAAAATAATGTGAGAATTATAAATAATTAAAAAATAAATTTAAAATGTTAACTATAATAATATATGGCATTAACTATAAGCATTTTTATTAAATAGATATATGTGTATAGTAGCTGATATGAACATTAAGAGGACAGGTCTGCATTCCAAAACGGGAAAGAAGAAAAACAAAGGGTGACTTTGACACAAGGAAAAGAAAAATCCTATAAACAAGTACACAGCAAGTCAGAAATAAGCTTCTAATCATCAAAACAGTGAGAGTTTAGAACAGCTTTCCAGTAGTGTTTGTGCAAGTGAGAGTTTATTAACAGTTAGATGGTTCTCATGCTGTTTATGAGAAAATTTTTATGACTGATTGTCTGTGATTAAAATCTTCTAGCCTATACTTTTAATCCTGCATTTTGGAATGTGAAATCTGCTGTCAAAAAATACAGTTAGAGGTGAAAGTTATACTTTCAAATGTCACCTTCTCAAAACCAGTTCATTTTATTTCCACAGGCACTATAAAGTACTTATTTGGCAGGAAAGATCAAGGTAAGTAGAAAGAGCTTTGCCAAATTAAAGTGTAACAGAGATAACATGCAAAAGGGTTTGGCATATACACACATTCTGAGCTGCAGTTTCTGGGTAGGTAACTAGAATGCTGGTGTCCTGCTAAAAAGAGAGGAAGATACCTTCTGAATGATGGGTTCAGATATCCCAAGTGGTCCTCATTTGGATTATATTTTAGTTCCGTAGACTTTCCAAGGTTCCATTATCCCAAACTTTCAATGTAAAATTCTGAGGGAATTAATCATTGTATGAAAAAATCCCGTTATGATGTGACTTTGTAATCCTTTACAGGTGTCAAATTTCAAATAAATACCCTTAAAAAGATCAGATGATTTCCCTGAACTGCTGTGATTTCACAAGAATTCATATACAAGTGACATTTCTAAATCTGCTCATCTCCTGATGCCAATTACATATTTGAAAGGGGCCAACTCCATTCTGGTTTGTATGGTTTTATGACTTCCTTGTTTAATCCAAGTTACTATAGATTTATTTTGGTGGAGGAAAAAATGATATATCTAATATACTATTTTTCTTTTTGTGTTCAGAATTGGAGTGCCATTTAAGAAGAGAAAGAGCAGGGTTTATATATATTTTTTCCTGGCTCCAGGATCCATCAAGGACCTGCAATTCTAATATGAGTCCTGCTTTCTCTTGCTCAAAAATTCTTTCCTCATGTGTGAATCAAACTGAAATTGTGTTTCACTCTGAGTTACAATCAACTCCCTCTAATGTCAGCAGCATCTTGTGTTCATGATTACACTGGTACAAAATGAGTGAAAATCCACTTAAGTGAATGCAGTTCTAGGTTGCTTTGCTCAAAGTAACAAAAAGTGACTATGTTTCAACTGTCTTTTGCAGTTCTGCTTTAGTTAATACAAAAATGATTAAATGCAGTAAAAAATTTGTACTGAGGGCTCCCAAGGCTGAAAAATTTTTCATTAAGAATTTAATTCAGTCACCCACATTTAACTATTTAGTGTTATTTGTGTTGACTAGGGTATTTCACCTGGAATCCAACTGGTGGTTAGGAATTCCCTATGTACAGCTCCTCTCCTTGTGGATGTCTTTGGTCTCCTTGTTATCTTTTTATCCATTTGCAGGAAACAACATCAAGACATATATTTCTATCAGGTGATATTCTACATTAGGAAAGTAAAAAATATCCAAGGAAAATCTGCTGTGGACTAAATACAACAGTGCAGCAAAAATAAGCTGCAGCTCAGAAAGCATTTAATATTTTTATTAAAAGTGTATGAAGTGAGAAATAGCTACAGGAAGACTTGAAGAAGATTTAAAATTATCACTTAAGATACAGAGAGGGAAATGGAGTGCAGATGGTATGGGTAATAGTACTGAACAGAAGTTATTTTAAATAATTTTCATTGCTAATATATTCCTTATTCAAGCAACAGAATGTATCTTGAACCCAAGTCTGCTTTCCACTGTGATTGCATGTAATAACTAACTCTCTTTAAGTAATTTTGGATTCTACTAGAATAAAACTGATGTAAAAATTAAATTGGTACTATTACATCTTCTAGTTGTAAACCAAATATGCATTTGGATTTTCTTGTGGAACTTCCAATAAGACTATTATTTAAAAAAACAAACAAACAAAACTCAAACCCCACCTCCCAAAAAAAATGCCTCCAAACCTACCCCCACATATAATGAACTATAGAGATTAATAAAACCCCCTTAGCATCTCTTTATTCTCTATCTATTCAGTCTTTTTTCAGACATAAAAACTCAATAACAAATTCATTGCTTCTTCAGTCAGTTGAATGTATTGTTGCATACCTGAATTAATGCTCCAGTAATCAATCTGCTTAAAGACTTGAGATTTTAGATAGCTTACACGCAAAAGAGAACATAGTAAACAACTAAGCTCCAAAGATAAAAGTAGAAATAAATAATCAGATTCAGTCTTAAATGTACTTCATAAGGAAAAGTCTAGGTAGATCACTGTTGTGTGTCTAAAATCTGCAGCTATTTTATCTCTTTGCAAACTGTCACGAACCCTCTTTTTCCTTTCTATCGGTCTTAGAACTTTCCAGAACAAACTAGAGCTTTATGTAAGTTTACAGTAGGATTTTATGCTACATAAAAATGAATATATCAGTCAGTTATTGTATTGTAGCAACACTGTACTATGCACTGCCAAAACACGATGTGATACAAACCTTATATCTAAACAGCTTTTGGGCCATGCAGACAAGAAAAAGGCAAAGTGTAAGATGATAAATGTGGGGGGGTTATCAGCTGCCCACTGCTTAATTCTGTGGCAAGCTTGCTTCTTAAGCCTCGGAATATTCTAGACCATTCACAAACAGCCTAATATTCCTTCGACTGAGCAGCCCCACCTAAGGCAGTGTTAATAGCAGCTGTCCCCAGAGCAGAAGTTGAGAACAGAAATACAGCTCATACCTCCTTGATGTTAAGTCATTTATTCCCTCTGTCCTGGGGGGGGGAACAGAGCACCCGACCTGGGCAGCAGTCGGCGAGGTAAGAGGGCTGGGCTTTCCCCCCTGCTGGCTTTATCACAGACAGGGGGAAAGGGGATACCAGGGGCAGAGACGGGACAGACAACAAACCAGCTCAGAGCCCGGGCGGCTTGAACCTAAGATAGACTTGGCTCAGTCACATGACAGGGATCTGGCCCAGAGGGGCGGGGGGGCCCAGGGGGATCCACCGCAACAGATAAACAGCACTGAAAAGATAAATCATTTGCATACAAGCCAGGACTGTGGCAGAGGCTTCGAGAAAAAAATCCAAATGTCCCTGAGGATCCCTGAGGCTGTGGGACTTTGTTTGTGTCTTCTGCTCATTCCTCTTAACAGATCAGTTGTGCACCTTCACACAGCAATCCATGGGCGCCTTCCAGCAGCTATGGGTGCTGACAACAGTTCACAGGTCTTCCATGCTTCTTCAAACTATTTTTTCTGAATGTATTCTTTCTTTTTCTAATACTTTTTTTTTTTTTTTTTTGCAAGGTCAGGGCAGCGTCGCGCTTCCCTTAGGATGTCTTTCTCATTAACAGTGTCTAAGGAGCTCTGGGCTTTGTGGTTTTCTGTACCCTAAACCTAGGCGTAACCCTAACCCTAATCCTAAACCTAGGCACAGACTAAGTAACAGCTCTGCACTGATGCGACTTGCAATAGGGAAAAAAAAAGACTGCAAGTTTGGGGCAGTGTTGCGCTTGCTTTGGGATTTCTTTCGCACCGCTTCTCCGTCTGACGCAGCAGCAAACTGTGACGTACCACACGGAGGTCCCCTGAGAGCTTTCCTTGAGCCTAGAGTCCTGTGTGTGAGCTATTAAGTCACTTTTCTCTCTTCCCCTTTTATTCCTTTTTCTCTGCTGTTACAAAGAGAAGAGACGGGGGCGAAACTGACCCACATCCAGCAAGACATTTATATCTAAATCAAATCAGCTCTTATTTGCAGAAATTACTCTTTTTCATGGGCAGAGCTGAAGCATTTCATCCGCTGGCTGTTTAAACACTTTCCTTACTTTTCACAAGACTCACTCCTTTCTGCAGACTTTTGGGAACAAGTCAGGACAAAGCTGGATGTTCTACAGTCTAAAAATGACTTATCAGCAGAAAGGCTTTATCCTTTATTCACAACAATTCTTAAATGCGTTAAAGACATTGAGTGCTCGGGAAGCTTTATCCCCACTTTAAAAACCCCCTCGCCGTGTTCCTCTCCCAATGTCCCCGACCCCCTCTCCCTGCCTTGGATGGGATGGAGAGACGGATCTCGCCCAGGGGCGTGGGGCATCTCCCGTCCTCCTGCCATTTCCCCTTCCCGGGGTGGCACTGGCCATGCTGTCCCCGGCTCTCCCCCCAGTCCCCCGCCTGTGCCCACTTCCCCAGCTATGCCCCAACATGGCGTCAGCCACGCGGCCCCGGCTATTTCGCCGTCCCGAGGTCCCCCTCCGCTCCCTCCTGTACACGTCATCACGCACGACGCGTCCCCCATCCCCGCCGCCGCTCCTCTGGCTGTGGGCGCAGGCCCGCATCCCCCGCACCCTCACCCCCCTGCCTTCTCGGTTTCTCCCGCAAACTCCGCTCCCGTAGTTTCTGCTTTAAACCCCACCGCCCCCAGCCTGGCTCCGGCGGTGCCGGCATCCAAAAGCTGTCACACTTTTCCCCCTGCCCTGCAGCTCCAGGCTGCCATGGCTTGCCCTAGAGAACACCCCTCCTCCTTTTCAGAGGGTGACAGCAGCACCACGGACTCTGAGTCAGAGCCCGATGATAGATGGGCAGAAACACGGAGACAAGCCACCCTGAATGGAGATTGTGAATTGGCCCAAAAGATTTCAGCCTTCCCAGTCGTTTTAACAAAACAGAGGGGGGGGAAATGCACAACAAAAAAAAGATGGGAGCCAATTCCCTACCGAGAAATTAAAGAGCTTTGCAAGGTCGCTAAGGAACATGGGCGGGGGTCACCCTACTTTAAAAATCTGCTCCAAGTCACCCTCTCCACTCTCACCCTAGTGCCCCATGCCATTAAAACATTATGTCTTGTCTCCTTTCTTCCAAGGAACATATGCTGTGGGAAATGATATGGAAAAGACAATTGAGGCAGCTTCTACAAACTTATCAAAGAGACCGCACTAGGGCTCATTTGACAGGGGAGCATCTGAGTGGAGAAGGTGACTTTGAGCACCCTCAGGACCAGGCCAGATTGATACCCGAGGCTGTCCTAGGAGACATCAAAAGGGTAGCAGAAGCAGCACTGCTCCAGGTCCCAGATGATGCCACTCCCACCTTAAACTTTTCAAATGTTAGACAAGACGCAGAAGAGTTTTTTTGTTAACTTTGTTGATCATCTAAAGAGTTCTATTGAGAGGCAAATCAAAAATGCAGAAGCCCAAAAAGAGATTTTACATAGTTTGGCAATAACTAACTCAAACTCAGAATGCAAGAAAATCTTAAGGGCCCTGCCTCTCGATCCTGTGCCTACAATAGACCAAATGATCGAAGCGTGTGCCAAACTAACATCCACTGAACACATGATAGCAACAGCAGTCTCAAGAGGGGTGGCTGAAGCCTTAGTGGTATCATTAAAAGATAAGCAGAAGTGTTTTAGCTGTAGAAAACCTGGACATTTTATAAAAGACTGCCCAAAACACCATGTAGCCAAAGACTCTCATCGACCTGTAGGGTGCCCACGTCAACACCATCAGCATTTGAAAAATGCCTGGCAGCATGCAGGATGGCCCTGTGCTACAGGTTTTTTGGGAGCAGTGTTTGCCTTGGCCCATGCAGGAGTGAAGGCGGAAGATGCCATCTGACACTTCCTCCTGGCGTTGGCCACCCTGGGCATCCCTGCAGGCCCAAGGTAGCTTCCAGAAAGAAACATCAAACCCTACACCAGCCCAGCAAACACTGCCCTCAGGGACACAACCTCACCAGAAACCAACAAAGAACAACCTAAAGACCAAAGAAATGCAGCCCAGAGACAGTGCAGATTTCCATTACAGACACCGACCCGCCGTCCTGTCACCAGAATTTCAACCAGGACATTGACTGGATAAGTTCAACCCATTGTGGTGCCTCCTTAAGTCTTTCCCAAATTGCCTTCATTATTGCAGTCCCTACCCCCTTCATCCCCCTGCTGCTTTCCCACCAGCTAATGTTCCCTACCTCCACCCCTTTGTGTTGCCCTTCCTGCTGCCTCGCTCCCCAATACCCCTTTTGGGATACTTTCTGTTGCATTGCACTCCTGTTTTATTCACTCCCCGTTTCCCCTTCCTCAGCCATGTAACCTCATACCCCTGTCACCTCACTACCACCCCCTTTTTCCCAAGCTTTTAACTAATAAAGAAAAGGAAATGCAAAGAGAGAGGGACAGGAAGATCCCCCTCCTGAAATTTTGCAAATTGTTTAACAATCATGTTTGAAAACCCCCAGAGAAGCAGCTACCTGAGCCCATACCCACACCCAACACCATGATGCCCAGCACTTGCCTCCCTACTTTCCTCTGGATGCTCTTGACAACATTGGCCATAAATGCTTGGTTGGTAGCACAGCCCAAAGAGAACGTATAGCGAAAGCATCCATGCCAGCATCCAAAAGATGAAAGTTTTCATCATTAACTTGAAGAAAGAAAAAACCACCTGAGTGGTTTGATAACTTGCTAGGACACTAGAGACTCATGAGGTGTTTAGCCTCCCTGTTAAAAGTTGTCTTATACATTCCTTTAATTGTTTTTGTTGTTTTGTGTGTGCACAGTTGGTAAAAATCTTTGCTTTTGAGATCCCTAAGAAAAGTCCTTTTGATTAGTAAAGAAGGGGGAGTTGTAGAGGCCGGTGGGCCTGCTGAGAAAGCTTCCCCAGAATGCTCTGTTCTGTTATGTTAATGTTCCCCAGTTCTGCTCCCCTGGTTGGCTCCTTGGCGGCTACAACCCCTGTTACTTGATACACCCTGGGAGTTGCTTCATAAGTTCCCTTACCCTGGACCCCTCATTGTTCTCCCTGGAGGACCTCTCTGAACCCTTGCAGGGGTGTGGACACATTAAACCTCTCCTGTAGAACCCTATGCAAAGACTTGCTGCTCATTTCCTCGTCGGACTGTTTTAGCCAGCTGTCTGGTCTGTGTGTTGAAGCTGGCGGAACCAGGCGGCTCTCTCCTGGAGACGCTTTCAGGAAGGTCACTACATGAAACCAACCAAGAAAAATGACACACTTTCCCCCCCTTCTTTCTCTCATGCCTACAGGTCTGCTTTTTTTATAAGGCTTTTCAAAAAATGAAATCAAATAGCTTACTTAATCTATGTTCATTTATATGGCCTTTAGGAAAGCACATGCCAAAAATTTATCTGAGTATAAAAGCGGATGACAAAGAGAAGATGACAAGTGAAGGATTAAATTAACAGATTGAAAAGTGTTTGGATGCCTTCTCATTTACTCCAAAGACCTAATTGAATCAAAAAAAGAACACTTATGAAGTTGATCAATAGAGTTTATTTAAATCAATGATTAATTATTTGAACTGGATTAGAAAGACTCCTTTGAAAATAAATGATATTCACCTTTCAAAATTTGATTTATTTGCGGGTGATGACTAATTAAAAGTAAACAATGTCTCTTTGCACTGCAGGCCAAAACAAAAAAAAAAATTCCTTCAATACATATTTAAAGCCAAAGTACTCCTGACAACAACACAGAGTTAAACCACTATGTGATAGTGCTGCAATATGCCCTGTCCTGTAGAAAGCTCAGTTCATGATCAAACGGGAATTTTGCTTTGTAGACTGATGGAAGCTGGGAGGCTGTTGAGATCTAATGAAAAGATTTTCCTCTGGGAGGTTTCTGTTCATGTGCAGATGTCTATCACCCACTGTGAGATAATTCAGAGTGACATGAAGCAGTAACTTCACATCATAAGAAACTTTCTGCTACTTGGTGAGCACTGGTGGTAAAGCATTGTGAAGGAGGTATCACCTCACTACATAATGGGATGTAAAAAAGGCTTCTCTTAAGGGGCATAATTTCATATAACTGTACTCTAGAGAAAAAACAATACATTAAAAACAACTAGACATGTTAAAAAATCCCCATTTAGTAAGTACTCTAATACACATTTCCCATGCTTCTAAGATGAGAAAATAACCTCTATTTTGCAACATGGTGATCTGTAAATAATGTTTCCATAGAAAAAATGCTGAAACTTTACTCAAAGAAAACAAAGTCTAACCAAAGCTGCAAGTCTTGAAGTGGGGTATAACAAGGTATTCTCAGTATCTATACAATAATTCTCCTCAAGGATGATAACCAGGTTGGAACAATTATATCTTGATCTGATTGAATTGCCTAAGTCTGCATCACATCCCAAAAATGCTGGTGGTGTAACATACATCTGTGTTATGAGAATTTGCACTATAGGTAAGACTAACAGAGCACTAATATAAAATTAAAGAACTGGTCTAACATACTTTTCAATGCCCTTGAGCTTACTTACTTATCCTATTGACTCTATTAAGTCTAAAGGAGATGAATTAAGAGATGTTAATTAACTTACATTAATAAAGTTACATTTCTGAACAAAAAACATACTTCTAACATGTTAGAAGCCTTTGTGAAGGTTTTATGGAAGTTATAAATTATTCAGGCCTTGTGACAGAAGGAAGTTTTATAGATAAGTGACTTCCCATTTTCCTGTCTAGCACTGTTCCTCTTCCTTAACATGGAGCTGCTCCCACCATCTCTGAATAGACAATGAGCATAGGAAAGCGCAGGGATGAATGTCAGAGTCCCAACACCTGGTTGACACACTAGCAAACAGATTTACTGCCCAGTTTATTTCCTTGTTCTAGAATGCTTTATTTATCTGTTTTAGACAAGCCAAATGTTGATTGGAGTATCTTAGCTCTCATTTACCACTGTATTCTCCTTTACTTCCCCATTCTCTGCTCAACCCTGGGATGGGAAGGAAAGTCTCAAAACAAGCTATGTTTCAAAAGAAGAACTCTTTTATCTAGTGCACTCTAGCCCAATTACATATTTTTCAGATTTTAAAATGCTATAAAATTGCTTTAAAGGTTTTGCCTTCACCAATCTCACCTTGGTATACCAGGTGGTATGAAAAAATCTTACTAACACATCTACCTGAGAAATGATTTTAAGTTTGAATAGAAATATCACTGGCCCAAGATAGCTGGCCGGATTTGCTGGCTGTGACCCACCCACTATTACTATTGATAACACCTTCCACCAAAAGGGTGAAAAATATTTGATCTGTGTAGGTTTCTTTTCATCTATTTCTAGAGTTCACTCTGTAATAGGAAATTTAAGTTTCTCTTTGGAAAGCTTAAGTGTTTCTGCAGATCTTCTCCAGCTTTTATATTATGCCCTCATTTTTAAAGCAGCTGAACTGGGAGGTGATACAGGAAGTTCCAATTTAGCTCTTTAAATAGAAATTCAATTTTATTACATCCCAGTTGCCTGAGGTTACTGTGCACAACAGCTAAGCAGGAGACTGAAGCAGACCCCTGGTCTTTGTATGATTTTGCTTTAAAAAGTACCTGTCTATTATGGTGTAAAATGTTTAGAAATGATGACAAGAGCTTATTTTTGTATCTCTTCTATGTATTTCCCTGTTTCATTTCCATAACACTCACAAGAAATACATCCTGAGATCCACATTATATAGTAGGAAAATTTCATTTCTTCTGTGTTTCCTGGAAGAAGTGAACTCCCTTTCTAGGCTTAATTTGATACCTATGGTTTCTATGTTATATTTTCTATCACAGGTATTGCTATGGACATGAATCTGCAAAGGTCATATAGAAACTTGGATTTTGGCAAATATTTGACAAACTTAGGTTTCATGAGACCAGGCTTCAGTTCCCAGTTCTGTTGATGGTTTGTTGTACAAACATGTTTGAATCACTTCACCACTTTCTGCGCCCTAATTCTCTATTTAGGGGAAATAAAGTGAAATTAAGATGGTCACTCTGAACCACAATTGTAGAAGAGGTTGAGACAACAGAAGAGAAACATGTTTATTAAGATTAGCATAACTTAATATTTAATTAGATATAGTTTTGGCCTGGTTAAGAGACTAACTCAAGCTTAAGATGCCTCCCCACTTAAGCTTGGAGGGGGTCAGCTTTTTCTATGTTTTTTGATACAAAGACCCAGCTGGACACAAAGAATGGTTGGGTGTGCACTGACCAAAAAAAAAAACAAAACCAAAATCCATGAAGCCTCTGTCACAAATGAGTGTTTTCCACTGCTTCACAGTTTTTGATACGACGTTAGTGTGAATTTGGGACTTTAACAAAGTTATCCTCGGGCAGTGTGTTTTTCATCAATCCTGAGCTGATACTGGGGATTGCCCTGATCCAGGTGCAGAAGCTTAGCATGGTGTCATTTGTAAACTTGTTGAGGATTCTTTGAATATTACTAAAAATGCTGTTGATGAAGATTTTAAATAGTACTCATTCCAATACAGACCCTTGAAGGACACCACTTGTAACTGGTTTCCATTTGAACATTGAGACATTGACTGTAACTCTTTGAATGTGTCCATTCCAGCCAATTCCTTACCCATCTAACAGTTCATCCACTGAATATATTTCTCTCCTACTTAGAGGTAAAAATGTTCTGGGGATCCACATCAAAGATCTTACAGAAGATTAGGTAGACAATAACCAAACCTCTTCACTTATTCACTGATGCAGTCACTCCATCTTAGGAGGCCACTCTTAAGATTACTCAGGCAGAATTTCACCTTGGTGAAGCCATGTCAGTTTTCTCTACTCCCTTGTCCATGTATTCTGTGTACTTCACCATAACTTCCAGGAGGATCTGTTCTATAATCTTGCCAGACACAGAGAGGAGACTAGTAGTTCCCAGGGTCCTTCTTATTACCCTTTTTGATAGTGGTTGTTATATTCTGTTTTCTCCCAGTCACCAGGGACTTCACCTGACTGCTATGCCTTTTCAAATGTGATAGAGAAGTTTAATGGCTACATCTGTCAATTCTCCTGGGACCCAG
Source organism: Lanius collurio (assembly GCA_020086605.1). Taxonomy (NCBI): domain Eukaryota; kingdom Metazoa; phylum Chordata; class Aves; order Passeriformes; family Laniidae; genus Lanius; species Lanius collurio. The sequence continues at coordinate 1,246,665 of JACBWW010000011.1, read as the reverse complement.
GGATTCATCTTGTCAAGTCTCATGGACCTGTGTGTGTTTAGGCTTCTCAGGTTTTCTTGAAACTGCTCTTCTTCTATTATCAAAGATTTAAGGACATGGGAAGAGTGATTGCCAACAAAATCCGAAGCAAACAAAATTGAATACTCATGTTGCTGTATAACAGAGAGAACAGATTTCACTGAATCATGTCACACAAAGCAGTAGAAATCTGAAATAAGAAGCAAGTTGACTTCTTAGAGTTTGATATACACAACAATAATTAAAGAACACAAACTATAAAGTTTTTTGAGAAGTATATTTCAAAATATACATGAGCCAAGTGAGATAATAGTTCTGAAGGGCAGAAAAATAATTTCCTCACCTCTTGAAAGAGAAATCCATTTCTTGAAATTATAAATGTTTCAGAAATAAATTTTTCAAAATAATCCTCTTGATTTCAACATTAACAGAATAAAATTATGATTATCACATGTTAATAAAAGTCTCAGTTAAATCCAGCTCATTCCAGTTTCTGTGTAGTAAAGGTGCAACCATCTTATGGTCAAAGTTCTGGGTTCTCACACAGGGACACTCAACTTTCTGAGAATTAATGAATTTCTCTTGTGTTCTAGTCTAACTCCAGGCAACAACCAAGCCCCATGCAGCTGCTCGCTCATTGCCCAACCAGTGGAATCGGAGAGAATCAGAAGACTAAAATGAGAAAACTTGGGGGTTGAGATAAAGACAGTTTAATGGGGAAAGCAAAAGCTGCACATGCAAGCAACATAAAACAAAGAATGCATTCACCACTTCCAACAGGCAGTAAAGTGTTCGGCCATCCCCAGAAACTCAGGTGTCCATCACGCAGAACTAAGACACGTGCCATCACCTCAAACATCTTCCTTCATCCTCCCCTATCTTCTGTTTGCTGAAGACAACATTATATGGTATGTGACGTTCCTTTGGTCAGTTGGAGCCTTCTGTGTTCCCTCCCAACTTCTTGTACACACACAGCTTAGTGGCTGCTGGGGTGGTGTGAGAGGCAGAAAAGGCCTTGAGCCTTGGTAAGCACTATTCAGCAGTAACAAGAACATCTCTGTGTTACCAACACTGTTTCCAGAACATGCCTAAAACATGGCTTCACATCAGCTACCAAGAAGAAAACTAACTCTACCTTGGCCAAAATCAACACATCTGGAAAGTCTGTGTGCTGGATTTAAAATGCAAATAGGAGCCTGTAATTAAGAACCAAACTTCAGTTAAAATAACACTCTGCAAACCACAAAACAAAAACTAATAACTTTGAGAAATCTAAGCATCTTTACTTCTCTCAGCAGAGGGCTAATTTGGGAAAATATGTTTATTCAAGCTTGTCACTGGTCACCACATCATTCCTTCTCATGATCAAAGCCTGTGTATATCCTTAGCTGTTTATCATTCTCCTCTAGGTACACAAAAGAGTGCAAATGGTCCTTACCTGAAATAAATAAACAAATCTCTCTTCTTTGCCCTGGTGTATTCAACAGTACAATTATACAGCACTTCAACCAAACACAGGAAATATGAACATAAGAACAAAAAAATAAAAGGTCAAACCAAAGCAATAATACTAAGGTTCCTCACTTCGACAGAAAAGACAAAAGGGAGATTATAATCTGTCTAAGGGAGAGGCTGGGATTGCTTTTTATTTTGAAGTAATAATTGCCCTGCAACCACACATGTAGCCTGGAATATCTGAGTTTCTACTATCTGTTCTTTGCAAATTTCTGACCCATTGGAGATAAGCAGACTTGTATGCAAGATGCAAATCCCTGTTCTGATGAGATCTTAAAATGCCTTCACTTTGGGTTTTTTTCTCACCAGCTTTGTCTGAATTTCCTGGAAACTTTGTGTAGGAGAATTCTGGACCTGATTAAGATACATCAGCAGTATTTGTTAGAGGGTTAGAATCCTACCCTTAACACGAACATTGTGACCAGTTACAGAGGACAGGCATCCGGTCTACTGGTACCAGCTCTGCTAATGGATGTTGGAGGGACAATCTGCTAGAGCCACTGCACATGTACATTCTCAGTGTATTTTACCTGAAGTTTTCAGACTCAAGACTTCAACATTGCTAGGTTCTAAATTATGTATCACTACTGAACTCAATGAAACTAGAAAAAAAGCATCAACAAAATCAGGGAATTAATCTCAAACTGTATTGGGTGAAAAGTGTTGTAGGTTTCTTTCTACATATTATTAGCTATGACCTTTTTTTATACTATTGCATGAATTGTAAGAAAGGACAGTTAACATACTGTGAGGAGTCAATTCAGTTTTGTTGTGCCTCAGCAATGGTTGTCAAAGGCATGTGGAGGAGGAGTCAGTGCACATGTGCCACGTTCAGCAGGCAACCAGAAGAAGCTTCGTCTCTGGGGGCACTTCGCCTGCCAACATCCCACACGAGTCAGCCAGCAGGAGACACCATGGAGGAGCTTCCCCAATCAGGTCGCAAAGAGGTCTCCACCAATGGACGGCAAAGAAAGGCAGGACTGGACCAATGGTTCCCTGTCCGCGGACGGACTTTGGGAGGGGCCAGGGGCTATAAAAACTGCCTGTGGTGTTGCTCCATGGGGCTTTTCGTTGTGTTGGTTTCTACTGCCGCTTGGTCATTCCTTTGCCCTGGCCCCAGCCTGCCTTCTGGCTCTCCTGCCCTCGCTCGTTCGCCCTCGCACATGTCCTGCCTTCCTGTGCCCCTCACCGCCGCCTTGCCACTTCGCCCCATATCCTTGCCTGTACTGCCCGCTTCCTTCCCTGCCGCCCCGATCCAGCCGTCGCTGCCTGCCCCGTTGCACCGACCCAGCCGGTCGCCGCAACCCTGTCCAGAGTCCTGGTGCTCCCGTCCGAGCGCCCACTCACCGCGTGTCCGGTGCTGTCGCCGTGGGAGCCGCGCCCGTGGAGCCGCACCCGTCCGGGAGCTCACCAAGGACAGGGTCAGTAAGACCCATCCCGGCCACAGGCAGGCAGGGTGCACACCGCTCCCCCCTCCCGCCTGCGCGCCGACAGCAGTGCCCTGACTCGCAGCTGGGAACGCCCTCTTTTTCTCTCTGTCCTCTCTCTCTCCTTTCCCCAAGTCCTTTTCCATTTTCCTTTCTGCTTTTCTGTCTCTTCTATCCGTCTTTTGCTGGGACAGCTCCTTTTCCTTCTCCTTTTGTTATCAATAAACGGTTCTCAGATACAATGTTTGCCTTGTTTGGATTAATTTTGTTCCCGACTATCCATTTTTAACTCTTCACAGGTCCCCACAGTGGAACGTGACATATACCAAGCACCAATTACTTACATACTCTTGATGAAGCTCTGATTACCCTAATGTAACTTGGACCTCTCCAGTAACAACCAAGTTTTCACTAGGTCAGGGAATTTCTTTGAAAGAGAAATCTGATTATACCTGTACCTTAGGGTATCAGGACAGTGGTTCATCATGATCACTTTAGGAGTGTGTATGATGAACATATGGACTCATGATAAAAGAAATGGAATTGAATGAGAAAGAATGATTGCTTGCAACTGCAAGTTTCACATGACCTTGAAAATGGAAGATCATAAAAATTCAAATATATGATGCAACATAGAAAAGGTTTAAAATACTCTTAAAAGAAACAGCTGTAGCAAGATGAGAAGAAAACAGATAATTGACACCAGATGTCCCTCTCAGACAGTGATGAAAGAGTAATTACAGAGGGAGAGATAGCATCCTGCAGAGAGCAGATGAGCTTTACCAGCAGCTCTACAAGAATGCATAGAGACAAACATGACAAGTTTCACCACCTCCTATGACATAAAGAGATGTGAAGAGAAAACCTTATCTTATGCCCTCAAAAAGAAGACAGAGAAAGTCATGAAACCTTTAAGAGGAAAAATACCTGGAACAGATGGCTTAACTGGTAATATCATAAAACTTGGGGGGAAACCAGTAATCCAGCCAGAAAAAGCTAATCAACTTGAACTATAGTGAATGAAGTGTCAAAGGACTGGAATTACATTATCATCACTCTTCTGCACTGTAAAAATGCTAAAAGTGCTAGGAGACATACAGCCTTCTTATAGATTTCCAGCCATTTCTTACATTGTTGAACACATTAGCTGAGCAATTGATTTTTTGTAACAACTACCGTTCAACTACCCCAAAATAGATAAGAATACTTAATAAAGTATATTTCATATTCATCTAGTAAACTACTAAATGCACATCATTTCATGAGATAAAGACTCTATATCAGACTGTCTACATGCCTAAGTAATGATATAGCAATGTGTGAAAAATAAATTCCTCCAAATCAAAGCCTAACAAAATGACTCAGTGCTCTACACACACCCCCTAGGGAGAGGATGAGAGGGATCATGAACTATGTGTGACAGATGTTATCAGAGTGCTTAAAGATCTACTGGAAAGCAATTGCATTATTGTGAGGAGGGTGACTTGAAAATCTACAGAGAGGAGAAAATTATGAGCAAAAACTAACCTCTGAATATGTCTACATATCTCTTCTGCATACATTTTAATATTGATAAAAATGTTTTCGATATATAACAGACAAATATTTTGCAAAATTTAAACCTAATGATTTTTTGAAGAATTTTTAAAGTGACTTTAGAAAAAGTGTTCAGAACCAGACTAATTATATTTGTTCAGTACTTGAGCTTATATAAAGATCCTTAATTGCTAGTGACTTAACAATATGCATATTTAATAAACTCATCTGTATGTTATAGCTGCTGAATAATACTGGTTCCCTAATATATGTCGATATCTTGTATTAATTTTTGGATACTAAAGAAAACAGCTTTTAAATGACCTTTTGCTTTATGGTTTTTTTTTTCCTAATTTAATTCTAATTCACTAATGCTGTGCTAGTCCAAAAACCCAACAAATTGTTTTGTTGTTCTAAAAAAACTTGATCAGTTTTGAGTAATATGTTCATGACAAGGATGCTCTTTTATTTCCTCTGAATATTTTAGATATTTTTTCTTTTCTAATCAGCTAATGTAGGAGTCATGATCCAGTTTCAAGTTTCTTAGAAATGCCTCTGCCCAAATTTTCAGTCTCTGAAAGTAGGTTGGAACACAGAGAGGTGAAAGCATGCTAGAGCTTTTTTGTTACACTGTCAAAATGCTTCCTGAGGAACTCTAATTAGATAGCTCAATGTTAACACTATATTTCTTAGGTACTCAGGTAAGAATATTGATGGGACAGTGAGTGGAGAACTTAAATGTGACTTCAGGTTAACTTCCTAGCAGATTAAAAATACGACAAATTTTCCCTCATGGGAAAGTGGAAACATTATAAAATTGCATGAAGAAATTCAGTCATCACTAAGAGTGCATTTATGCTTTAGTATTAAAATGTTGTGTTCAGAAATAAGTCTTAATTGGTCAGACAGTGCCATATCAGTACAGATAGTATATTTGTTGATAGATCAAAGGATAATTATATCTATTCAGTGAGCTTTGGATTAGAGCCATGGTGAAGTACACTGGTTCCTATTATCTCTTTTTTTAAAAAAAAAGTTAACTGGTAAAATAATTTGGATGTCAGTCTAACAATTTTGCTTTCTTTAACACTTGTATTGATATTTGCAAAAAGGCATTTCTGCATTCAAGAAAAGCTTGATACTATTGGTGTATTTATGGTTTCAAGGAGTGGAATTTTTAGAGGGAAAATTAAAAACCTACAAAATATGTTTGCAGTGAAGGTATGAATGTTTCACATAGGGAGCTCATGTTCTTGAGTAACACCATTGAGTGTACTCCATTGCGACGACTGGCAGTCCAAAGAAAGAACATTATCAAACACATGTGAAATGATAATTATGCAACTGTCATTAGTCAAATCAGCAGGTAGAAGACTCTAAGTGACAGATAGAAACATTCTTTTCCTCCATTTCCATTTCCCTCCCTTTGTCTGCCTAGATGAGACTTTTTTTTTACACTGGATTTTCCTGGGAAAGTAGGGCATTAAAAATAGAGTTGAATCACTTTCTCTTGAGTTCAGCAATACTTTGTGAATTTGTCCAAAACAGGTAAATAATGAACAATATTTTCTTCTGATGGACTCTGTTTTCCTCTGTTGAGAGCAAATATGCGTGAAATTATTGAAATTCTGGTTTTGGTATATTCTTGATCCAACAGAACTGTAAACTATTAGATTGCCAAGAATCCAAAGGAAAAGAAAAAAATTCAGTGTCTGAGGGTTTTTTATAATTTGTACTCCATTTTCCAAACCCAGTTATTTTCACATAAACTCCAACAGACTTAGAAATTTTTTCCATATTAAATTAAAACTCAAACTGTTAATTATCAGAACTGACTTCCAGTGTTTCAGCTTGAATTTTCTCCATTACAAAAATCAATATCAATGTCTGCCAGTATAAACTTTTTGGAATTCTCCTCTGCTCTATTACACACCTCTAAACTAGGGGCATAAAACTGAGAAATGTGTTAATTTGATCTTCTTTTATTTTCATGGTCTTAAAGGTACAGTTAAATAAAGAAGAGAGTGATGCTCAGCAGAAATAGTATGTAAGTAAATAGTACTTAGATTAAAATTATACCACTGGAAATACTTCTTTTTCATTCAGAGGATATACCTCTTACATAAAATCATGGAATCATAAAATAGTTTAATTTGGTAGGGACCTTTTGAAAGTAATCCAATCCAAGCCTCTGGCAATGAAGAAGAACATCTTCAAATAGATCAAGTTGCTCAGAGTCAATTCAACTTGACCTTTAATGTTACCAGGATTGGGGCATCCACCACCTCTCTGAGCAACCTGTTCCAGTGTTTTCACCATCCTCATCGTAAAAAACAGTTGTTTCTTATACCTAATTTAATTAGATCCTCACTCACTTTAAAACCATTCCCCCATGTCCTATCACAACAGGACCTGCTAAAAAGTTTGTCTCCATCTTTCCTGTAGGCTGCTGTCAAGTACTGAAAATTCTCAGTAGGGTCTTCCTAGAGCCTTTTCTTCTCTAAACTGAATGATCCCAGTTCTCCCAGCTTTTCCTCATAGAAGAAGTGCTCCCCTTCTCTAATCACCCCTTCCAGACTCTTTCCAATAGATTTATTTCCTGTGGACTTTCTCCAATAGATTGAGTTCCTCCTTTGCTGGGAACCCCAGAGCTGGGTGCAGCACTCCAAGTGGGGTCTCACCAGAGCCGAGTAGGGGGCAAAATCCCCTCCCTTGCCCTGCTGCCCATGCTGCTTTAGATGCAGACCAGGACATGTTTGGCTTTCTGGATTGCAAGTGCACATTGCTGAGTCGTGTACAGCCTCTCATCCACTGGCACCCCTAGGGCCTTCTCAGCAAGGCTGCTCTGAATCCCTTCATCCCACAAGCTTTATTGATAATGGAGCACCTTGCACCATGGCCTCACTTCTTAAAATTGTCCAGGTCACATCATCCTGTCTTTTGGGAGTGTCAGCTGCACTTCTCTGCTTGGTGTTGGGCAAACTTGCTGAGGATGTACTCAATCCCTTGTCACTTGTCTACGTCACTGATGAAGACATTACATAGCACTGTTCCTAATACGGACCGTCGAGGGATGGCACTTATCAGCAGTGTCCATCGCGACACTTAGCCATTGTCCAATATCCTCTAGTTGTGACTGTCCAATCAATATGCAACAGAACAGGGTGATGCACCTAAATACCTCTGAAGCTGGCCTTGCCCTTTACAAGATTACTAACTCTGATTCAGTGAAATCAACAGTCCTCAAAAAAGAACATGGAAAATTTTTCATTGATTTCAGTATGTTCTCCACACCATTCAGTTCCTCAAACTACTGAGAAAACATGACTGGAAGTCTGTGTGTGAGAACAGTAAGTGTTAAAGAGGTTTTGAGCAAATCCCTTTCTAAGCTTTTCCCCCCATTTAGAAATTATTTTTAATATCCAACACATATAGTAGTGGAAAAATAAGGCCAAAACTGTCTCAATAAATAATGAAATATGTCTCTTTGTATCGTACATTTTTGGAGAAGATATGAGCCTCATGGAAAAGAGATGAATTGCATGAGAAATATAAAACATTCTCTGTGCAGGTGAGCTGTGGAAATATTTAAAAACAGGACCATTTTCAAGAGGCTCCTTATAAATTTTCATTTTGTTTTGGTCAAGTTTTATATATATATATCCTTCTCAAAATCTAGATTTTTGTTATAATACTTCTTTTCATAAGAATTCATCATAAAATCACTGTAAAGGTGGATTTTTACGTGTCTTCTGTGGCTAAACACAAGTGTACAAATACAAATTTATATGGTGTGTATGGAATAGAAAATATGTACCTTGATGGAAGTAATACCTATATACTTATTTTCCACATCTATCTTCCCCTCTAAAAAAGCACATACGTGCATACAGGCAGGGACATTACTAACAGAGATCAGAAACTTGTTTTTTTCCTTTTTCAGTGTCTGTATATATTCAAGACCCTCATACATTGATAAATAATTAATTTTTAGGTTTTTTTAGGCATATGTTTTCCTACTCCGTCTTAAGTTTTGTGGAAAAGTAATGTGATTATTTATTCCAGTTTTGAATTATCCACAGCATGCAATTGTTTCAGATTGCCATAACTACTTTCTAATGTTTCTTTTATGTTGCTTGCTGATATTTACAAGCTTTATACTTTTTTTGGATCAGAAATCATCTAAAGGACTGAAGTGGAGAGGTGACACTACTTTGAATTTATAAATTTAATGATGAATCAATACATTTTTAAAATAGTCTTTTCTTTGAGACAAAAAACAATTAGTAAATTGCTAAATCTTAGGCATTTAAAGGGAATATGTTACTTTTTAAAATAATTGCTGCTTCATATTTTTATAGATATACAAATACACCTGTAGTAAAGTAAATATGTTTTCTAAGAGCCCCTGAATATTAGATAAAACAATGTTTCAGGAAACATAACTGATTTCTATATTGCAGCAGCATGCTGATATACATCCGATTTCTTTATTCATGTTCAGAAATGAATGAAGTAGGAGTAGAATTACTGGATGACTTACCTTAATATTTGGCTGAATTGATCCGTGGCTGTTGGGAGATGGGGATTTATTGATCTTTTTTTGTCATTTCAGTTTCAAAGAACTGTTCAAGATGGCATTAGATCTCAGAGTGTCAGGAGAGAAACTAGAGCTGACAAAGTGATCTATCTCCTGCCCCCATTTACTCAAGTTTTCAAATAGATCAAGAACAATATTAAGAAATTGTTGCAGTTTTGGCTTGTATTTTTTCAGTTAGCTTCATAGCTGGTTAGTTAGAACTTTAGTGTGATTTAATTATTAATTTATTGCCATTACATACCTAAGTATAAAATGGCAGTAAGCACCTTCATGGGTGTATGGATACCTTGTCAGTGAGTCAACTCAATATTTCATTTCTCCATTATAAATTATATTCAAATTCTCTTATATCTTCCCTTTCATGAATTTATTTTGAAATCAAGTCAGCTTTTTGTATACAGCAAGAGGTCTTTATTTTAAATTTATATATAGTTCCTTTGATAACTGAGGTGCAAAATGCCTACTAAACCTAACACATGATGTGTGGTTTAGGTCACGGTCTTGTTGCAAAAAACCCTCTTTGAATAATTTTTGACAGTTTTATAAGCCTTCTTACATCAAAGCCATCAATGAAGCACCCCTCATTAATTGTGTGAATATCTATTGCCCTTCATGTATAAGTTTCAAAGTTAGAATTCAGGGTTTTCCTTCCTGCAGTGGCATGAAGGTGCTTGTCTTTCTAACAAGTGTTGCTCCAAAGGAAAATTATTCATTGCTTTTCTATGGCTTTCTGAGAAGTTACTTATATGTAATTTTAAAAACACAATTGATCTATGCAGTTAAGAAGGAAAATTGCGAAAAAAGTTGACCATCATTCACCAGCTGAAAAAGACAAGCTGAAGCACATTCCAGAACGGGCCTAGGAGATGCATTTATCCTTTCAAGTACAGAGTGCAGGCCTAGCTTTAGAAAGTCAGCCCAAACCTCCTTCTCCTGTGGGGATAAGACAACATGGTTGTAGACTCCAGAGTTGAGAAGCCCTGTTAGATCCCACAGTCAAGGCTGGGAAGACAGCAGAAGTAGAATCATTTACCCCACTAAATATTTGAAAGACCCTTACAGTTAGAAAGTCAAAGAGCAAGTTGTCTCAGTAGTGATTGCCAATTATGCTCTTTCTTAAGAAATAACTTGGAATAGGTAAAAATGAAGTATAATATAATGCAATCTAATACAGCATAAATATAGGTGGAATGAGAAAATTGGGAAGAAGATACGATCTGTTTACAGGCATTTTTGAAAAGATTTGAGATATACAAAATGATAGATTTATCCTGATTTTGAGTAAAATATCCAATAGCATAAACTCAGAGCAATAGCTGGTAAGCATCCATCACTTTCTAAATGCAACCAAAAACTTCAAATTCCTTTAAATTAAAGCACATTGCATAGAAATAGCAAATAGTGACAGCAATAATTACTGAATTTCTACATTCATAGAAATCTGTGACTTCATAAATATCAAATAATGTCCTAAACCATATACAGTGTATGCCAGTTTTCAATAGTTATAAATTCAATAATTATATCCAGTTATCCTTTATTTACCTATCTCTGTCATTACAAATAAACAAAAAAGCTGCAAACATATATTAGAGTTGAAAAAATGCTGAAAACCTACCATTTATTTATAATGAAGGAGTTGAACTGATTATACTGCACCCTTTGCTTCTTCAAATAGGCACCTCAGTTTTTATTCTTCATGTATTTAAGATAGGATGTAACAAAAAAGATTTTTGCCTTTAATGAAACTGTATGCACTAAATCCCACAATTCTTTTCACATCTCAGGGTGTTTTAATTGAAATGAAGCTTCAGGTAAAAGCGTAAGAGAGACATTGTCATCATCAGTGCAAGCAAAAAATATCCAAGTCTGTTTCAAAACAGAAATACTATTAGTATGTCTGGATAAATATAAAAAAAGATATGAGTTATTTAATGCAAAAGTAAATTAAATCAGAATCCTAAAACTGTAGGGAAAAAAACGTACGTTAACGTGAGATGAAAGGCAAATGGTTGTCATTTCTGTAAGTTGTCTATTGCTTCTTTCTAATTTGTGCAATTTGTTTACCATGATAAATGTAATATAAAGCTTGAAGACTTTTCCTAACATTTTAAAAAATGAGACAGGAGACTGTGGCCACTAATAGCTATTTCAAAACTAAATAACCAATGGGAATAAACTGTACTCTGAACTTTGACTGGATGGAAGATCTATCTTCCTCCATGCTTCCAAAAAATTTACCACCAAACTCAAGTAAATAGACATCCAGGTGATGTGCTGAGGAGGGACCCAAAGCCTGCCCCTCAAAGTGCTGTTTTGATCCCTTGGAGATTTGACTCAAGTAAAAGATGTTGCCTGAAGATGCTAAAGGTTTGAATAGTCAAAATTGGGAGGGATGACATTGAGTGCTGATTTCTTTGATACAATTGTCTCTGGATGGAAGGGACAATCTCTGTCCCTGAGTTCACTTTGAGAGGGGAAGTTTCTTAAATACTGGTATAACTGGGGCTTGTCCTTTTTGCAGTAATGGAGGCTAACTTCTTATTTAGATAGGCCTCAAGAAAGTGTTAGTCTTCAACTAGTAAGCAAATTATTTAATTATTTCTTTGGTTGTTTGTTTGGTTGGTTTGGTTTTTTTGTGGTTTTTTCTTTTTGTTTTGTTCTTTTGGGGTTTTTCTTGTGTTTTTTTTTTTTTGTTTGTTTGTTTGTTTGTTTGTTGTTTGTTTTTGTGTTTTTTGTGTGGGTTTTTTTTTTTTTTTTTTTTTTTTTTTTTTGTTATCAATATTTATTTCATTAAGGAACTTTTCCATTTTGTTTGTAATTAAAGAAAATGGTCACTTGGCAGAAAATAAGCATACTGACTCACCAGGGAAGTGCAGAAATGATTTATGCTGTCTAAATCACATACTCTTAGTGAAAAGTTATGAATATGAATGCAGCTTGTAAAACATCAAGTGAAACTTGGGAAATAATGCATATAGAAGGCTATTTGAGTCAAAGGCTAGCACTATTAAAACAGATATGTTTAGTGCTGATTTTTTTTTTCAGATTTGAATAGTGTTAATATTTTTATATCTGTAAAGAATATGGTTGTAGTGTCTTACTACTCCGAAGAAGGACTGACAAATGTAATAAAACACCCTAAGTCAAGAAAAAATTTCTGTTAGCACTATGGAAGCATACTTTAGAAAATCAAAAGCAGTAGTTGTTCATATTGCACTTTGCTTGACCTCTGGTAGCTTCACCTCTCTTATAGAGTGCTCTCTCAGACTATGAAAAGAGGATTTCTATCTATGAAAAAAAGTATTCCTTTCCCCCCATAGATGGCTGCAAGTCTATTCTGTTTAAAAGGCAAGGAGAAGTGAGATGAATGATTTTGCACTCACAGTGCATGCAGGCTAAAAAACAATATTCAATATGCTTTTTATAAAGTGCCCCTGTCTTTTACCTAGATGATTCAAACTAGGAAAAAAAGATTAGTGTTGAGAATACAGAATGATTATTGCTCTGAACACTGATTTTTTCTATCATATTCTTTTCTGATACTTCTGAGTTTCCAGCTGTTGAGCAATGTCCAATTCCCACAGTTACCCTGGCTTACCTCAACATTTTCGCTTGTTTAATGCATAGAATGGAAGTCTAGAGTTGTATTAAATTTGAAGAAACAGGTGCTTCTGAGAGAAAACGGTTTTAGCTCCATCACGAGAAACAGGAAAAATGGAGATGTACTTATTTTAAATCAATGGCTAAATTTGTATATTTTAAATCTAGGGATGTATTTCAAAAACCTGCTGGGGTTGGATTGTCTCATGAAAAGGCAGGTTAAGTCTATGAATCCAAGAAAGTCCTTGATTTTGATCCTTCAGGTGCTTCACAAACTCTTGACAAACAAACAGGGCAGCATTAAAAGAGAAAGGGATATCCTACATTTCATCAGAAACCTGAGTTTTCTGGAGCTGGATTGGTGGAAAAATGGGAGACAAAGCTATTAATCAGCTAGCAGGTAAATGCTCCCATGACCATGTAATGAACACATCGAAGCTTTAAGCCTGGTCTCTTAAAGATTTCAAGAGTATCTGCATGTCAGCTTTCAATGACTGATTCAAAGTGAGGGTACTCAATTGCATACGTATATATGAAAATGTATTCAGATGAAAAATAGATCTGAACGACAGGGATATGGACATGTTGCAAAAGGACAAGAAATTAATTCAGAGGAATACTGTATTCTTTGCAAATTATTCATTCAAATGTAGTCAATATGAAATAGTGTTGCAACAGCCAGTGTGACAATACCCCACAAGTCACTGAAGAAATTTTTTACTTGAGGTGGGTAGTGGCAACTGAATACTTGATTTTTGACTCTTTGCAGTTACTGAAGAAAAGCAGGTGTTGATCAAAGCTAGCTAGTTCAAGTAAATTTTAGGAAAGGAAAACACTTTTCTTTTTGTTTACCTAAAAAAAAAAGTGCTTTATATTTCTTTTGCAATTATTAAATTGTACCTTGTTATTGAACAGAAAATCAGAAATACCAAAAATGAAGTGGACTATCAGAAAAGGATTTAGCAAAACAATTGCACTTTTATTCTCCTCCATGAAATTATGTATTGCACGAATTTTCTGAAGTCCCATAAACCTGCTTAAAGAGACTAACCTTTCCTGTAGTTTCCACCACACTAAGAATAATTACAAATTTTATGATAATAATCTGCCTAATGCTACAGTAGATCAGATTGGGTTTTTTTTCTTACTTGTATGACATCTTATACTTTCCAGAAGAACTGCTTTTCATACCCATTATGTCATGCATTCTCTCTGTTTGGAGGAAATATCTTTCTACTATTAAAATGAAATTCACTACTTGAGTGAGAATTTGCATTTTGAACTAAAACAGATGGAGCATGTTCTACCACCCATGAGTGTGTTTCTCCCCACTTGAGTAACATTCAAAGCAGATGTGATGCTCATAAGATCATTTTAATGTCTGCATTGATCCTTCTAGCTTGGTAAAGACGTTTACAAGAAAGCATTTTCACCACTAGTTTCAGTCCTGAAACTGATAGCTTTACATCTCTTCAGGCCCTACAGAAAGCCAGAATCAGAAATCTGTATTGTTTTGAAGAAAGGGCAGTCTATTGTCCCTTCTTCAGATGCCACAACATCCAGAACATCTGTAATTTGCACAGAGCTGACAGAAACAATTAGGAGATCTCAGAATAGTCATCCATTCTTTGATCTGGTATAGATCTCGAAAGCTGTGTTTTGGATAAATCAGTATTTGAAAACATACAGTTCTGTCTTGGACATGTAGGCATGTTTTCCAAAGTTTTCAAGTCTCACAGAAGTCAGATTGTACAGCTGCCTATTTAGAAAATCTGATGGAAAAAATTTCACCTTGATGCTGAGTTCAGCCACCGGTATGGCTTGGTTCAGGAGCTCTGAATGAAAACACTTAATGGACTAGCAACCAGTGATGTAAATGGGGACTGCTTTCTGGTCATGGTGGAATCAAGGGAATTTGAGGTTTTCATTACTTTGAAGTTCCAAGATACTGATTTGCAGATAATGGCAACAGAAGAAATAACAGCAATTTATTTTGTTGTACTTTAATTCTTGGCTTTAAAAAAAAATGGTTAAATTATATTAGATCTAAGTAGAAGTTAAATGGCTAATCTATTGTGTGTTTTGTTCTCTTTGTTGCCTTCTTGCTGCCCTCTTTTTCTTATATGTGCTTAGAATATGAAATACTTACTATTCTCTAGAACTATTTCACTTTTGACTTCCTGAGTTGCTGGAATTTTCTCTTCAGCTTTTCCTATTTTAATAAGGCAGACATATTTTAAAAGATCTCTCCTGATAATATATATTTAATCTGTGAGGACAATGACCTTGACCAACAATGACAGCTTGGATATTCACTACCTGAGTTGAGTTCTGATGTAATTGTATTTAAATCTAAGAGGATTTTCTTAGTCTTCTTTTGCTTTAGCTCTATACTATCCTCCTCGTATTTGTAACTATGTCTAGTTGATTCAAAGTTACTATGAAGTTGATTTATTTTATTCACAGTAGTTACATGGAAGAGCCAAAGATTATTTAAAACTGAGCATGCTATATAAAATGTAGGCAGAAAGCACAGGTATGGTATAATCACATAATTATGAAAATAGATTTTGTGTGTGCCATCGATATGGGCACATCAGCTTCTTTCTACCTACCTGGACAATTTAACCATGTATATCCTCTTGCCCTGAAAATTTACAGTCAGAAAGACATTGAAAAAATGACACCATTAAGGACTACATGTTTTATTTCATTATCATCTAAATACCAGAAAGCTGCTTCTGCAGCACCAATATATATTTAAACATTCTTCTAAATCCATTAATTTCTGCTTTTCTCTTTTAAAATTACCATCTTGTTAGAGCATGCAGCAAGTATGTTTTCATGGGATTCACTCAGTGTGAATACTGTGGATAGTTCTGAAGCAGTAAAGGGATTTAGGCTTTCTGAAGGATCTTACATAAATGTAAGATCTACAGTTTCAGGATGCAAACAATATTCAGCCCAAAGACAGGGTACTCACACTGAAAAAAAGTTCCTGGGTAATTGATCGACACTTCTCAGTCTCTGAGTTAACCTAACCTCAGTTAAAACTTCCAGCTTTCTGCAACGTGTTCTATTGTGAATAAAATTGATAATAGTCTCAATCTACACAGAAGGAGCTCCCACAGCATTAGCGTCTGAAAAGTTCACTTCAAAGGCCAATGTTTATGGAGTAAGGACAAAACAGGAAAGGAAAAAAAAAAAAAAAAAGGAAAAATCCCCTATTTTTCTGATGCAATAGGAATGGGGAAAATATCAAGGAAAGGATAAGAGTGAAATTAAAATATCAGAAGAAGGGTAAGGGTCTTTAGGTGATCTTCAGTCTTCTACACAGGGAAGTCCTTTCTAGTACTCTCTGTGGGTGAAATGAGTCAAAGGAGAAGACTCATTTGACTCATTGTGATACAGGACACTGACCACTACACTCAGCTTGATCAAATACAAATCTGTACACAGGTGAAGGATGATGCAGATTGTTTTATCAGAGCATGTGAAAAAGTAAGGCTCATCCTTAGAGTATCCTCTGAGCAAAGCATATGGTCTTGCTCTATTGTACAGTGACATGAGATTCCAGTTTCATTTAATGGCTAAATCAGTGAAACAAAGTGTTCTAAAAATGCAGCAAATTATCTAATTTGTGCGTGTGTGTGTGTTTGGTTTGCTTCTACTGAGATAGAATTGTGAGTACCTTTTTACTAAACTTCAAGATAGAATTTGAAATGCTTCACTAGTCATATGATATGTGTCACATACTAGAAATGTACAAAAAGTGGGTGATTGCCACCTGTGATATATTCTGAAAAAGTCCACAGATTTTGAGGTGAACACAATACTGAACATATCCCACTTTATAAATTGAATACAAATCTGTTGATCTTCAATGTCTGTGAGATGAGCAGGTACTCATCACCTCTATCCTATTCATGGGAAAAACCCAGGTCCCACAGTCAGAAGAACTTTGCAAGAGGATTAAGACTTCCAAAAGACTTGATCACAGAATCACAGGATTAGAGATAAAATTCCCGTGATTGCCATAGTTTTTAGTTTTGATGTCAGGAATGAAAAACTCCTGCATAAATCTAGGTACTGCAAGCCATTTGTGATGTGATGTGTATTGTATACAGAACAAACCCTCTATACATAGAAAGATTAAAAATTCCTCACAACTCAAAGATAACTTTACATCACTGGTTACATCACATTGACTCATTTATATACCATGGTGCATCTCCCTTCCATTAGCTCATTAATTGTAGAGATTTTTACGTTTTTAGCTCTTGTACATAAATGAAATCACATTAGCTTCATAACTTGAATGCAAACATAGTTCCTCACCTGATACTTTGCAATTCCCTTCTCTTTCTCTCCTGTAGATTTTTTATGAGGAAAAAAATGGAACAATTTTATTTACTGAATATGCTCTGGAATTTATACTGGCATTGTATCACAGAAACTTTTCTAAATTTAGTCCTCTGACAAGTGAAACACCATGTGTTATCAGGGTTAGTTCAAAAGAGAGCAAAAGAGAAAAAAGCAAATGGTCAGTAAAACAAAGAAGAGTACAGATACTATGTCATGAAAAATGAAAATATTTTCATTAATTGCTTAACTAACCTGTTGAAATCACACTTTTGCTTTTGGCTGGTGGAAGAAAATAATACCTCTCAGAAAAGTATTGAATACAAGAGAGAAAAGATAAAAAGTAGCTATTAATGTGTGTTCATATGCTCTCCAAAGTGTAAATTGAACACAGAAATTTAAATACATTCTCTTCTTAAAAACAGATGAGGAAAAGTGGTTGAAAATATTCTAGATATTTTCTGTCAGTGATGGCCTATGCCCTTTTTCCTGCCTTGCCCCTGTACTTAATTCTGTTCTACCTCAATTTGCAACATATAAACTTGAAGAAAATAAATATACCAAGGTTATGATGTCTGGAGGACCCTCTCTTGGCTAGTTGATTGTCGTGCTTCCTCAACCCCATTTTTCTCTTTCAGTCAATTCTTGTTTTACCTCTTCACCACCCAGTGGTGTTAAAAGTTAATAAAACTGCAGGAGTGGCACTGCAAACATTGGAAATTACAATATAGACAACAAAAAAAAGCATATAATAACAGAATTAAATTGGAGTTCCTTTTAGTTGACCTCTGGTGTTGAGATTTTCAACATAGACCTGGATTATTTTTAACTACCAAAAATGGCATTTCAGAAAATAGTTTTGTATAGTATTTATGACTTGCATTGTGATGTTAGCTGTTTGTTTTGTTTTGTGTGTGTGAAAATCCTTCTGATGTTCTTGTTAAAAAGGTTGAGTTGACCTGTAAACTGAAATATTTATGTGACAATCCCATTAAAATATGCCAAGTCATCTTCAATGCCAGAGCACCCATAGCTGTCCTGGTCTCATTGAGCTGCAACATCACATTCTCACAGGCAATGAGGGAAGCTCCCAGGCACTCTCACACACATTCACCCACACAGCATTAGGGTGAGTCTGAAGTGAGTGCAGAAAGGCGGTTCTCAGTTACAGCTCATCCATCATCAGGTGAAATAGCAGAGACTTCTTCTGTCCTGGTGATTCCCTGGTCCTACCCCACAGGTAGGGGTATTTAAATCTAAGTGTCTGAGTGCCACTCTTCATACTTCTTACAAGTTATCCATATACTGCACTGGAAAAATTCTGTAGATGACTCTAGATGTGATCCAACAGGAAAGATGAAGCTCATTAAAATGAAAGAGCTATCACAGATGCATGTAAGAGAATTAGAAAACAAATACTAAACATATATACCTCCTATAAAGTCATATATGATTTAATTTTCTCATTTTTCTCTTTACAAAATACACTGCTTTTTTCTTTTTTCTTTCTTTGTCCTTTTATACCACACTTGGAAAGCAAAAATGAGACATTCTTCTAGTGATTAACTGGCAACCAGATTAAATTACTGACAAAAGTTCTTGAAAATACCTTCTGATTTCATACATCTCTGTTCTTGAGATCCAATTTAATATTCTTCAGAAGACCATGTTTTCAGAATCTTGAACACTTCTTCTCATAAAGAGGCCTAAATATACCTCTTAGATCACCAAAAGGTGTTTTTATTTGTGCATGAGAAAATGAAAGCATCTCAAATCAAAGAGAGAGCAAAGACTAAGCTGTGACTCTCAAAGCTTGCAGCTTGATTGCTTCTCCTCTCTGCTCAAGAAAAGAAGGAAGCATTGGCAGTAATTTTTCTAATGCAGATTTTTTTCGTCCTGTGCATCTCTTTCAGGTGTGTTGTTCAGAAGCCGATGCAGAATCTGTTTGCCCTTACTATTCACTTAAGGGGAATTAATGGGGTGGTGTGATTGATTTTCACTACTTTGTTTCTGCTGTCAATACCCCTCCCTAGGGGTTTGCTGTGGAGCAATGTACCCCAGGTCAGATGTAATCTGTTGTATACTGAGTTGAAGTCAGACTTGAGTATATTATTGTACAGTGTGCAGTCATTTAAACTGTAGGTGAGTCATGAAACCAATTTTTTCTTGTGAAAAACAGGTGTATTTCTTACAATTACTTCATTCAGTAATTTGTTGTTCTGCACCAATAAGCACTTAGATGTTCTGAAACAAGAGAAATAAAATTTGCAATTAATGAACAATCATGCCTTTCAGGACAAAAACCTAAGAATTAAGGGGCCATATTATGAATCTTCATACTGAAAAATACCTATTTATGGAAGGGAATAGGTCTTCTCAGCTGAGTATGTGCACAAAGGGGTAGAATACTGTTTAAATAATGGCAGTCTGCCCCTGCAATTTTAATTATTGTACAGCTAATGAGGACTAGCAAGTCATGATGTGACATAAGTCGTTTGCTCTGCAGCTGACACTAACTTGCCAAAAGGTACTTGATTAATTATAACATTGTAAGATAATGCATTGTGAGCCCATACCAGGCAAATTACTCTTCACAGAGCACTGACAGTGTGTCTCTTTTCCACCTATGTAATTTATTCTAAGTGAAACAGTCGCAGGAAACACACAGCCTCTGAAAATTATAGCTGAAAAATGACAAACACAAAGCAAACTAGATTACAAGCTTGAAACCATTTCTCATGGGGTGTAATTATAATCACTCATCAATCCCCCAGAAGGAATAACATGCTATGGAAAAGCCAATGCAAAACTTCATTATCTGTCACCTACACTAGAACGTACTTCACCCACTCTGATTGCCATTGTTTCCTTTCTCCTATATTTGAAAAAAAACCCAAAAACCAACAACCCACAACAGTGCATACCTTGCAGAAGTGTTTCTATGTTGTGACCTATGTTACGCCTGCACTGGTTTCCAACAGCCTTCTACTATAAGGCTTCAATTTTTAAAATAGTATGTAATGGCAATACTGTATTTTCACAAGTACAAACATAACAAGTGTCTGTAATTCAGCAATTAAACCACCCCCACCCCAAACAAAACCAGAAAAGAACCCAGGAAAGATATTGTTATGACATCTTATTGCAATCTAATTTTCTAGCAAGACAGAATGACCTGCCCAGTTCAAAAGGGAAATGAAAAACCCAGTGTATTCAAAGCTGCTAAAATAACGTTTAAAGCCTCTAGAAATGAAAAGGATCAGACATCCCTTATGTCACTATTATAAGGGAACATAATTTTTCTTAGATGGCCTAAGAAGGAGTAGACCCTTGGGGTGAAGCTGGAGTACTAATTTTTTTAGTAATTAATTACTTCCCTTCATGAGTACATCTGGATACTAAGAATCATATTATTTCTAGCCATAAGTAGTAAATTTCTCAGTGTGAGATGTCTGCAATATGGCAGCTGAACAGGAGTAAATTTTGTCTAAGATCACAAAACAGCTGTATCATCACTAGGTATCGAGGGACTTTTCATGACTTGAACTCTTTTATGATGAAAAGGTCCAATGTGTTCTATAAAAGAAGGGAGAGGAAGAGTAAACCAACAGAAAAAATGCTAGATATGCTTTGCAAATTATTGTTTTTTTCAGGTAACAGCACTCAGGAAAAGTATAAAGGACCTTGGAAAAAAAAAACAAAACCATAAAATCAAAAGCACCTATTGGAATTCCAAACAAGCAAAGAAACAGAGAGAAATGAGATTCAACTCTAAGCTTATTCAGTGTATCAGCGAGTTTATTGAAGTTGATTTATTTCAGATCTTAAGTAATGGAAAAACTTTTAACATGAACATTAAAGAACTACAATGCTATTAAAAATCTTTTTGAATCTGCCTAAATTCATGAGCCACACAAACTATTTTGTGCTCCAGTGACAACAGACATTGTTCTAACAATGAGTACCTGCCTTACTAGGAAGTGTAATTGTCCATAGTGCCACTTAGAAGGAGAATCTAATGGAAATATCTGAGTGGATTAAATGGCTTCTCTTGGTATTAAAACACAGCAAGCAGCCAATGAAGGCAAACATGTGAGAAAGGTTAAATAAAATGCAGGCCTAACTAGAGCATAGAAATTAAATTCACAAACCACTTAATTCTTGCAGAGAAAAGTAAACTCCTTTCTATAGTTTATGACATGGCAGTGGAGTTACACTTGTGTGTTCATTATTTTTAGGTCATAGTCTCCAGTTAATAGATCATTGATGATAAAGTGTCATGTAGCATTCTCAGTTGCAGTTCACGTTAACAAGACCAATCTTTTGCTAATGTAGAAGTACTCTCAGAAAGAGATAAATTATCCCTGGAAAAACACAGGGCTTACCTGCTAGATGTGTATATTCCATGGGTTTTTTCTTTAGTGCCATAGCAGAATTGATGAAATTTGTCATTAAAACCTTCCTGAGATATTTTTAACCTTGTGGAGGACTTCAGACAACATGGCTGAAATTTCCTACATTTTTTCCCTGAGAATTTCAGCACATATGATTCATTACAGAAATGAATAAGTAAAAGAAATAACTCAATATTTAAAGCTACGCATGGTTTCCTGGAACTGCCATGGTCTGACAGCTAAAACTTGTCACAGACATAGGCCACATTGAATAATCTAAAGCCTTTTTTTAAGGAATAAAATGTTTTTGCAAGGTCTGGGGCTCTGAGAACTGTGGTCTATGCATGCATATTATAATATGAAATGTGCTTTAAAAAGATTGACTCAGAAGCAATGTTATCGTAGGAGTACAATTGGAAAGACAGTGAGAAGTTTTCACACACCAGAATTAAAAAGGATTTATTTTTAGATGTTAAATGTATATTTGGAACAAGTGTGGATGTTCTTCTTTGCAGAACTATTTACAACGTGTGCTTGCAGACTAGTTTTATCAAGTTGCACACAAAATTGCACATGTGGCCGTGTACCTGTCACCCACAAGAAGAAGTTATTTACTTTTTTTTACCTTCTTTTTAGGCAAGTCTCTGAAAATAAGATATTTCTGTGACTATATAACCAGATCATGCAGGAATGTGATACTTAAATGTTAAAAGGTTTTGCCAAATTTCAGCTCATGTGCTCCTTTCTCCATGTTTCTCATTTGCATCATCTCAGGGAGCATGGAACCCCATTTTCAAAGTAGAAAGACAAAATTTGAAGGAACAGGATACCTGGTGGGAGATTCAGCTACCATCTTCTTAGCCAGAATATCCTGTCTCTAGAAGACGTGGAAATGGACATCCACTTGCATAGCTGTGCATACTTTCTCAGATGGGATTTTTATATACAAGTTCCACAAAAAACCCTTTTGATGGTACCTTTGACTCATATTGTTTTAAGAAGAGAAAGATAGTCGAAACATGACTATGTTTTTTATGTTTTTAACATGACTTCAATAAAACAAGCAGGGCTTGGTAAAGAAGAGAAAGAAAGGAGTCATGGAAATGACAAGTTATTCATTAAGATGCCATGAATCTCAGGGAAAAAATGTTCAGCTTACATGCTTTAACTGCAATAAATATTAAAACTATATTTCTGCTTCTATGAATAGCACACAACTAGCAAGCAGTCAGTGAACAAAACTTTCAAGATCAGTTTCTGCAATTCTACAGATAAACCAGACCAGAAGACTCTTCCAAAATGTTAGTAAACACACCTTTTAGGTACTCTTCTAGGAGTAATCCCCCAGTCTCTGATCTCACAGATGCACTCAGAGCTCTGCATTCCTTCTGCTCACACACAGGCCCCAATCCCTTCTCTGGAGAGAATGGGTTATCCCATTTAGCCTGCTTCCCAGGCCTGTATGGGCTCTCCAGCCTAACATATGCTCCTGCACCTCCCCAGAACCACCAACACAGGTGCTGGTGGAAAAGCCCCTGCGCCTTCAAACACTGTGGGGTGGAGGTCCCACATGTGGCTGCATACTGCCATCAGCTGATGGTCAGCTTCCTCATTGATAACTTCTTCAGAGAATGATTGCCTTTCGTGCAAACACCCCCATCGATAAGAACTTTGGGTGCTGCAGCCAGGCAGAGGGGCTGCCCTCCCACTCCTCCTGCCATGTCAGTTGCTGTTCCCAGTCCCTGCCACACAGAGAAGGTGATATGGGGGATGTCCACTGCCACAGAGGGCTCCTGGGCTGCTTGCACTGCCATCAGGGAATTGTTGGCATTAGAGAAAGATGGAAGGAAATGGTTAGGGAGCAGCTCATTTTGAGGGAGAGGGAAACTACTTACTCTAAAAGCAATCAAAAAACAGCAGGAACAGCATGAGTAAGGTGTCTCTAATCTTTCATTCACCAAGCAGGCTTCTCAGCTGCCACAAGTTTTCAACATCATCTGCATCCTTGCCAAGAGGCCTCACTTCATAATATGGTGACTCCTTTTGCATAAATGTGCTGGGCAGGGTGAGTAAAGCTGGCAGGAGCTTAAGTGAAAACTTGCCTTTTGAAACAGGATGTAATCACTTGCCATGTGCATTTGGTAAGAGATACATGTTTTCAGCATGTCAGTGGCTGACACGGTGTGGAGGGGATGGTGGTAAAGGTGCTGCATCCTTCCCAAAAGCGACCCTCAGTGGAGTCGCTCAGGTGGTGCCAAACAAACACGCTAGCAAACACACACACACACCGGTGCAGGTGGACACAAGCAGCCACTCACTCACACATAGACAGATATCTTCTGCAGCATCGCTGGAGGGGCCCTTTGTATAGAGTTCCAAGGAGTTTATTCACATCCACACTTGGAGGGATCCAGAGACAAAGAACCCAGAACAGTGAGGGAGCCAGGGTTTTATACTGGGTGGTACATAGGGCAGGCAGAAAATCAGAGACCAATCATCTGAGGGCCAAGGGTGGAGTGAACGTGGGGTGACTGGGCAATAACCAGTGGGGAAAGGGAGAGGTGGGACACGGGAACTGGAAACCAATGGGGTGTTGAGGAGGGGAAAGCTTTCCAGAACAGAGACTTAAAAGGGATAAAGGGGGCAGAAGGCCAGTGGGCCAACCAACTGAGGGGAATTAACATAATGAAGCAAGGTCTTGTGGGATCTCACCACAAGGGGTGGCCTTAAACCTCTGAAGCAGCCCACCAGCGAGCTTCCACTGCTTTAGGGCCCTGCAGCTCCTTGGCCAACCCTGTTGAGGACTTAACCACTGCAACAAGTGGCAAATAAATAAAGGAATAATAATTATAATTCCATTACCAACACTGCATGATTACCTCAAATTACAGCAACATTAATTAAAATTACCCTGTAAGTTATGAAATTTTAAAATCCGTCTCTTGCATACTCCTATGAAGTAAACACAAAAGGTTTACAAAGGGAACATACTTTGGTTTGGCAGCTTCATTCTAGATACAACAGGCAGATAGATGTAGGCAGTAACTACAAAGAATTTTCAGAGCCTCATTTTATAATTATTTTGAAATCTTAGATAACAGTAAAAACAAGAGAGATACAGAAGCTGTCCACCTTCATTACAAAGATGAGTTAATTCTCTCCCTATGATGTACCTTACCACAGTTTTAAAAAATACTTTTCTATACAGAAATGTCGTCCCTCAAAAAAAAAAAAAGTCAGCTGATGAGCTCTGTCTTTTTTAATCGTTGTGGTTTACCACAAAAGGGTTTTTTTGCAAAGATGTGTTTGCAGTTCCCTCTAGACCTAATCAGAACCAATCAAATTGGTGTTTCTGCCCGGTTTCCAAACTGAACCCACGACATTAATACAGGATCTTTAAAATTTTTTTAATCTTCTGATTTTATTTAAATAAAGTGACATATATCATTGTCTGTCTTCTTTTCTTGATACTTTGCTGCCTTTAATTGAATAAAGATCCACACCAATCAATTACCAAAAGAATTTGCACAGTGTGCAAATTTTCAAAGGAACATGGTATTTGCTGTTTCTATGTACTGGCTAATATGGTACAAAGGTAGAGGTATATCCAGATAATCTAAAAAATGTATAAATTATGCATAACATACATTGTGAATCCTGATGGCAACAGCCATCCTTATATTGTGCTCTTTCTCATTGTTTCCTTTGGTTCTTCAAAGTGAAAGTTTCATCCTCCGCTTCTCAAATTTTGCAGGTTTGTTGAGGCATAAAAGGTCTGCTTCTCTTTCCCCAAGCCAGATGCCACATTTCCACTCCACATTAAGATAATACACAGCTACACACTATCCTTATGCAAACTTTTTCCTTCAAGAAAGAGATGTTGTTACTGGAGCTCTGAAAGGGACACAGATCTCAGAGCTGGGGACTGGAGACATGCTGCATCTACACATGCAGTGAGGTTTCAGTGTTGTCCAACTGTTCAAGAATTCAGAAAGAAAAGCACAAAGAATCTCTAAATTCTCAGAAAGAAAAGCACAAAGAATCTCTAAATTCTTTTCATATAGATTGGCTGTACTTTTTTTGTGATCTAGGGCCCAACAGAAAGTCCATTGAAAAGGAATACACAAGGGATATATACCTAGGAACTTCAGCAAAACTACAGAAAATTTAAAAGGCTGCAGGTACACTTCAATATCCATCATTAACCCGATTTAAGGAAAAAGCCCCATAACGTTTCAGTTATATATATAGGAAGAGTTTGAGTGGTACTTGTTTACTTTTTCGTTTGTAATTTTATCTCCACATTCTAATTTACAGCTTGGATTGCAAGTAATATGCTTGAAGTCCTTCTATGCCATGTAAAACTAAAAGATATAAATATATTGAACAAAAGTATTTTTTGCAAGCTATTTTCTTGCAAAGTATCAGAACTTACATCTTTAGAAAGCCTAAAAATCATCTGAACAAATAATTTACAAGAAATAATTGACTTGCTGATTTTTTTATAGTTCTGGAGATTAACACAAAACTGCAGAATATGCTCAATAATATACGTAATTCACTGAGTACTTCACAAAATATTTTTTACTGCAGGGAACATTCAAATCAAATTGCAGTCATTACTACTCTGTGTGCAATTAAGACTATTTAAATTTATATACTTATAAAATATATGTGCTGCATTTTATCCCCGTATTCCCAGTTTGCAATCCTCATTGGCTAATGTAAGAGAAATATAATCCAGAATTCGATGCAAAATACCTGATCTTTGGGCTGGGTCAAATTGTCAGTTTTACAATTAAACATTAAAAGCTGAATTTATCATAGAAGCAATATACGTGCATGCTGGTTACTACTCATGATTGCCACGTTTCTGTTTCAGATGCCAAGTTACTCATGGCAGCTGAAAGTTCATGCAAATAAAAAGAATACTGATAATTCAAAATTTTTTAAAGTTTAAAATGAAAATATAATTTTTTTTTCCCAATTTTGTTCTCCTGAATTTCCTGTATGCAATATTTAGTACACTTACTACACAAATGGGTGAGCCAAAATCTTCTCTTTTTCAGGGTCACAGAGAAATCCTTAGCATTGGTGGAAAGAGAAATTCTAGATTTATCTTGCTTCTAACTAGAAGTAATGAAGAAATAGACAAAGTGAAAATAACAATTATGCATTGGATTATCAAAACTACTAAGGAAGCCATAGGTAAGCTAGCTAAGCACATAGATATAATAAAATTTGAAAGCAAATCTTGGCTGCAGAGTCCCGCAATGTGTCCGTTCCTCTGCAGATGTAGAGATGAGATCTTTTACACATCATGTTATTAGAAGAATTAACAGGGTTATTCTAAAACCAAGTTGACCTTCACATGTGTAATAAAGTTCTAAAAGAGCTTCAGAATTGCATGATTTTTTTTTTTTTTTGCTGGAGTTCTGCACAACTACATTTTTAAGTGTCATCAGAAGAGTTAAATAAAAATATGTGTTTGAAAAATTCCTCCTCCACTGAGCCAAGTCACCATCCTAACCCAGTTTTTCCCCATGAATTGTATGCAAATATAACATGCATACTGAACGTGTTCTGTTATATTACTGGTCTTACCCATTTCCTTATTATACACTAAGTCAGTGTTTGGAACTATTCTAAGAACATTCAGTTATAAGCAGAGTTTTCTCTTAGATGTGTTGATGCCCATTGTGCATCACCTGACAAAACGCTCCCTAATGAAGACTTGTACCTTGAATGATGCAGCTGGACTCCTTTTACTGGGAAAAATCATCTGTCTATAAGTCAAATTTAAAAAAAAACCCAACCTAATTTGAGTGGGGGAGGAGGCTATAAACAGCAAAAATGCCAAGAGAGAGATGGGATAGTGTTTAATCTAGTGCATGGAGGTACCTTGCCCACTTTGACATTTCAGCCCGGTTTCTGGTGTCTCACAAACCAATGCTACAAAGAGCAGGATATCTTACTGAAACCCTTAGGGGAGAAAAACAAAACCATTATGAAATTATTGGATATTCTTTGTGCATTCTGTAGCCTTTCATGCTATATCTGTACTACAGAGCTTAGTATACTGTCTCCCTCGACTTCAGCAACGCTTTTGATGCTGTCACCCATAATATCCTCGTAGGTAAGCTTGGGAAATGCGGATTAGATGAAAGGAGAGTGAAGTGGCTCAAGAACTGGCTGAATGGAAGAGCTCAGAGTGTCGTGATCAACAAAACAGAATCCAGCTAGAGGTGTGTAGTCAGTGGTGTTTCCTAGGGGTCAATACTGCCTCCAGTCTTAGTCAGCTTGTTTGTCAATGGCCTGGACAAAGGGATAGAATGCACCCTGAGCAAGTTTGTTGGTGATGTGTGTGAGGAGCCAATTCAGTTCGAATTCAGCCATTTTAGTTTGCCTCAAGTCTGGTTGTCAGGGTTGTCAGAGGCATGTGGGGGCAGGGAGCATACACCTGCCACTTGCAGGAGGCAGCCAGGAGTGGGAGAAGCCTCATCACTGGGGAGACTTCACCTGGCAACACCCCCCATAAGGGAGGCCGTAGGAGACACTGTGGATGGGCATCTCCAATCAGGTCACAAAGCGGTTGCCACCAATGGACAGCACAGGAAAGTTGGACGGGACCAATTCAATGCTCCCTGTTAGCGGGCAGATTTTGGGAGGGGCCAGGGGACTATAAAACCCGACTGTGTCAGGGCTCGCTGCTGCTTGCTGGGGGCGGGGGGTCTCTCACTGTTGTTCACTGCTCCTGCTTGGCCCCAGCCTGCCTTCTGACTCTCCTGCCCTCACTGGCTTGCCCTCGTAATGCTAGGTTTAGCTTAGCAAGCTGCAGCTTTCCCTGAGAGCTCAGCAGAGCTGCTTAGGGCAGTGCGACCATTTTTGCCCTCCCGCAGTCCATTTCGGATGGCTCCGCAGTTTTGCTCCGGCTAGCTATCAGCTTTACAACCCAGTGAAGGCGAAGGAGGCGAGAAGGGTCGCTCCATAAGGGTTTAAGAGGATCTTTAATCTTACATCTTGTCCCAGCAATCCCTAGAGACAGAGAGACCTCGTAATAAGGGCTCAGGGGAGGGTTGTTAGATCGCAGGGGTGTTACATGGGTGGAGTTGGAGTACAGAAACCTGTGGAGGTGCCTCTCCTGAAATCCTGGGGGGAGGGACCCTGCACGGTACGGGTCTGCCTCTGTCCCTGTCCCTGCTCCCATGTCACGTGTGCCCCATACCTGTTCCTGATTAGGTGGTTTGGGGTGCTCAGGCCCGGGGAGAGAGCAGGGTCCCATGATTGGGGTCTGCCTGGGAACTCCAGCCATGCAGCGGGAGGAATAAATCATCCCTGAACATCTACAAAAATATCACTTCATCTTTCCTTCCAAGTTCATCGCTGTCTTATACTTATTGTAAGGATTCCCCATTACAACAGAAACCAATAGGGAGGACCCGAGGGAATGGCCAGTACTAGGGATAGGGGAAAAGTGGGGGGTTGGGGGACACAACAATGTGAAAGGCATTTAATATATGAATCAGCGGGAAGTGCAACACCACACGCCCTCGCACATGTTCTGCCTTCCTGTGCACCTGGCTGCTGCCTTTCCACTTCATGCCATATCCTTGCCTGGACTGCCAGCTTCCTTCCCTGCCACCCCGATCCAGCCGTCGTTGCCTGCC
This sequence comes from Lanius collurio, assembly GCA_020086605.1. Taxonomy (NCBI): domain Eukaryota; kingdom Metazoa; phylum Chordata; class Aves; order Passeriformes; family Laniidae; genus Lanius; species Lanius collurio. The sequence goes on along the minus strand of JACBWW010000011.1, from coordinate 1,217,543 downwards.
CTGTTGCACCGACCCAGCCGGTCGCCGCAACCCTGTCCAGGGTCCTGGTCCTCCCGTCCGAGCGCCCACTCACCGCGTGTCCGGTGCTGTCGCCGTGGGAGCCGCGCCCGTGGAGCCGCACCCGTCCGGGAGCTCACCAAGGACAGGGTCAGTAAGACCCAGCCCGGCCACAGGCAGGCAGGGTGCACACCGCTCCCCCCTCCCGCCTGGGCGCCGACAGCAGTGCCCTGACTCGCTGCTGGTAACACCCTCTTTTTCCCTCTGTCCTCTCTCTCTCCTCTCCCCAAGTCCTTTTCCATTTTCCTTTCTGCTTTTCTGTCTCTCCTAGCCGTCTTTTGCTGGGACAGCTCCTTTTCCTTCTCCTTTTGTTATCAATAAACGGTTCTCAGATACAATGCTTGCCTCGTTTGGCTTAATTTTGTTCCCAACTATCCATTTTTAAAAGAACTTCTCATAGTTCCCCACAGTGGAACACAACAATATGAGACTCGGGGGAGTGGCTGATACACCCGAAGTCTGAGCTGCCATTCAGCAGGACCTAGAAAGGCTGAAGAGTTGGGCAGAAAGAAATCCAGTGAGGTTCAACAAAGGCCAGGGCAGGACCCTGAACCTGGGGAGAAATAACCTCAAGCACCAGTACAGATTTGGGGTTGACCTACTGGAGAGCAGCTCTGCAGAGAAAGACCTGGGAGTCTTGGTGGGTCACAAGCTGACCATGAGCCAGCAGTGCCCAGGTGGCCAGGAGGGCCAATGATACCCTGGAATGCATCAGGAAGCATATGGTCAGCAGGTGGAGGAGATGATCCTGCCTCTCTAATTGGCCTAAATGAGGCCACACCTGAAATACTGTGGCCAGTTCTTATAGAGAGAAGCTCCAGTGGAGGGTCACAAAGATGGTAGAGGGGTCTGCCGCATCTCTCTTATGAGGAGATGCTGAGGGAGCTGTGCCTGTTTAGTCTAGACAAGAAAGAGAAGGGATCTTATTAATGTGTTGCAGTGGAGATGTCCTGCACCATGTATTAGACAGCGACGCCCGTGGGAAGAAATACGGAACGATATTTGGTAGATGTTCAGAGATGTTTATTCTCCCAGCTACATGGCTGGGGTACTGCCCAAGAACTGAGCAATAATGGGACAACCAGGGTCCTCTCCAAGCAGGGGAACACAAAACAACCAATGGGGAACAGGTTTAGGGTACATGTGACCAGGGAGTAGGGAAAAACTCGGGGAAACCCCATACCTCTACTCCAGGGACCCCTCCCCAGGACCTCATGGAAAGGGGGAGGTATCCCAACATCAATGCATATAAAAATCTTGAAGATGATTGTTAAGAGGATGGTGCCAGACTTCTCAGTGGTGTCAAGTGACAGGATGAGGAGCAATGGCTGTAAACTAAAACATAAGTACTTCCGCCTCCACTTGAAGAATTTCTTTACATTTACCTTGGCAGGGGAGTTGGATTAGGTGACCTCTAAGGTCCATTAGATGAGGTACCCTACCATCCCTAATGATTCTGTGATATGTACTACTCTCAGAGTATGTCCTGCACCCCAGTCTTCATGGGAGGAAAACAACCCATTCCTTTTCTGACTAGCAGCCACAGCATGCTTCTTTAATACATGTCCATGCAGGATAAACAGGAGACCACAATCCCCTTCTATGACAGAACCCATTTTACCAGATAAATAATGTCTTGGAGAGTCCTCTCCACTGCCAAATTTATTTCCAACTAATGTTTGGCTTTGACCACATAAAGTGTTCACCCTCTAAGGCTTGCTTTATAATCTAGCTCTACTGTCTGGTACAGTAGCTTTAATAAGAAAGCAATTTATGAGATGGCAAAAAATCTCAGAGAATGGAAAAAAAGTGTTTCTCTTTTACACATTGGAGAAAAATAGCTGGAAGATGAGGAAAAATTGAAGTGGAAAAGAATTTAATGGTATTACTCTTTAATTGGAAATGTCCAAACTCTGCTAATCAGAGTTAGTGACATCACTAAAGCCTGGAATACAGGTAGCTAATGGTTGTTGCCTCACTGCTGATGACCACTTCATAACTCTCCTTGTGGCCCCTTTCATGCTTGGCCTGTGCACTGCAGGCTGGGACAGGTCAAAAGCCTCTTCCCTGTGCAAATAAGAAGAATCATGCTCATATTTGAAGTCGTAATTTTTTTTCCAAACTCCAGTAAGTTGTCTTAGAAAAATAAGCATACAATATCAAGTAAAACTTATTTTATGTTTCCTTACTCAACAATACAAAAAGAATGGTAAGATTTATTCTAACTTAAGTGAGGCCCCACTGGTAACAGCTGTTAAGCAGAACTATCTGGAAGTCATTTACAGTCCTCACAGGGGGTCTATCTGCAGACATAATTTCAGATCTTGAATATGCTGTATCAGTTTATGCCCTTTAAATGATCTTCTGATAAACTCAAAACAAAGAATCTTTTGTACAAAGAATAAGTTGTAACACATCTTTGGGAATGATTGTTTTTGCAAGAGTTTGTGTTCTAGGGAGCTTAGTGGGAAACAACTGTTATTACATTTCAGCTGTTACAGATTGTGCAAGCAAAACTTGACTGAAAAATTGAATAGTATTTGAATATATTTTAACATTGTTTTATTTGTTTTTCTTACACAATCTGTCTGAGGACAGAACTTTAATAAAAGGAATAAATGTATCCACATAAAAATCTTCAGCACAATTGAAACTTCTCTCTTTATGAGATCATTTTTCACCCCTTTCTCCTTTTAAACTAACTTTCCTATGGAGAAAAAAAAAAATTACACATGGTGTTGTTCAACCCTCTCTTAATAGTAATGACATAATGAAAATTATGGTGTATTTATCAGTATTATGTTGGTACTTATGGGCCAATTCAAACAGGTTTGATTTCCAAGTAGTTAATTGTTCTTCTTGAAAGAGCTTACAATGCAAAAAAGCTTAAATAAAAGGGAAGAAAACAGTATAACTAGCCAGAATGTGTCTACAAACAGATTCACAGTGATTTTAATGGTATAGAATGTATCCATCAACATATTTAGGAGATACACGGGTACATAAAAAACAGAAAAAAAGGCAAAACAGACACACATATGGTTGTAAATCAAGCTGTAATGGGAAAGATTAATCTTGCTTTCTTTGGTAATAAAGCAGTATAAGAAAAGCTTTAACCTGAAACAATTCTTTGAGACAAGCCAAGACACAGATATGTCAAGAAACACATTTCCAATATGTTAATATCAATGCATGGAGTTTCTTTCTCTATTTCTTTCTCTTTATTTTACCCATAGATCTATAGGTGAGTACATCTAGAAGGATTCTAGATTTTCTGATGGTAGATGGTGGCGTTTCGTGTCTGAGTACAAAGCTACACATATATATACATATATACATTTTATATAATATATTGGTAATTCTAAACCCCCAGCCAGATAGGATTGGAGAGTGGAAAGTAGAATTACTGTGATTTATGTATATATAGAGATACATAGTGACATTGCAAGGACTGCTATATTGTCTAGTCGATAGAAACATTAACATATTTTTTCTAATTTAGGTCAAAACAGTTAGGCAAGATTTAAAATTGCCATGATAAATCAGAAGATGACACAGGACTAAAACATATTCTCTTCAAGAATGATACTTCAGAACAATTTTCCCTGAAGAACACTAATGTTAAAAATTACAGTTTCTCAATTAAGGTGACAGCTGATTATAGAAGTTCATCATGCTTAAAAGGGATTTTTTTAAAATCCTGCATAAATGGAAAAGAAACTTCTGACGAATAATTTACACATTAAAACAAAGGACTTAAGGAGATTACCTGGCATTAATTACAAGAAAAATAGTCATTTATAAGACCAAAAATGGTTTTAGGAAAAGAAACTATAAATCAAGTTTTTAAGTGGAGTTAGAATAGTTCAGAACTCTCAAACTTCATCTATGCTTTCTAGTGACATTTATCAAGAACCTGTGAACTCAAATTTGAAGCAAAAATGATTATGTTTGGAATAGCTATTATTAATTTATACCATAAGCTCAGTGCTGTTAGGAAAAAGAGAAAACTAGACATTATACGCTGTATCAAACCTCATATTTTTCTCCATCCTTCTTGTATGTACTGCTATAACATTTATTCATCATCATCATCATTTGGAAATACAAAAAAACCCCTCACTATGCTTACTTCACAGAATTGTAGAATCACAGAGTCACAGAATATGCTGAGTGGGAGGGGACCCACAAGGATCATTGAAGTCCAGCTCCTGGCCCTGCACAGCACCATCCCCAAAAGTCACACCATGTGCCCAATGTGAGCATTGCCCAAATGCTTAGTGAACTCTGTCATGCTGATGCTGTGATCACTTCCCTGGGGAGACTGTTCCAGTGCCTGACCACCCCTGGAGAAATAACCTATTTCTACTATCCAGCCTAAACCTCCCCTGACTCAGCTTCTGGCCATTCCCTCAGCCCCTGTCGCTGGTCACCACAGAGAAGAGATCAGAAGAGATCAGTGCCTACCCCTCCTCTTTCCCTCATGAGGAAGTTGTAGCTGCAATGAGGTCTCCCCTCAGTCTCGTCTTCTCCAGGCTGAACAGACCAAGTAACCTCAGCTGCTCCTCATACAGCTTCTCCTCAAGGCCCTTGACCATCTTTGTTGCCCTCCTTTGGATGCTCTCCAATAGTTTAATGTCTTTCTTATATTGTGGCACCCAACACTGCCCCCAGCACTGGAGGTGAGGCCGCCCCAGTGCAGAGCAGAGAGGGACAATCCCCTCCCTTGCCCGGCTGGTGATGCTGTGCCTGATGCCCCCCAGGACAGGGCTGGCCCTGTTGACTGCCAGGGCACTGCTGACTCATGTTCAACTTGCCACATACCATGACCCCCAGGTCACTTTCCGCCACACTGCTCTCCAGCATACATCCAGGGTGCTCTGTCCATACATCCAGAGTTGCCCATCCCAGGTGCAGAATCCGACACTTTGTCTTGTTGAACTTCATATGGTTGGTGATTGCCCAGCTCTCTAATTTCTCAAGGTCTTTCTACAGGGCCTCCCTGCCCTTGAGGGAGTCAACAGCTCCTCTCAGTTTTCATCACCTGCAAACTTGCTTAGTATCCCTTCTAGTCCTGCATCCATGTAATTTGTGAAGTTGTTGAAGAGGACAGGACTGAAGATGGAGCCCTGTGGAACCCCATTAGTGACAGGTCCCCAGTCTGATGTCATCCCATTCACTACAACCCATTGGCCTGACCTGTGAGCCAGTTGCTCACCCATCACAAGATGTGTTTATCCAGCTGTGAGCTGGACATTCTGTCCAGATGGATCCTGTCAGAGACAGTATTGAAATCCAAAATCATTACATCAACTGGCTTCTCTTGATCAACCAGGTGATTTACCATGTCATAAAAAAACCCCAAGTTTGATAAGCAGGACTTTCCACTCATGCAGATGTTCTGGCTGTGATCAATGACTGCATTGTCTTTCAGATTATTTTCAATACCTCCCAGAATGATCTTCTCTATAAGTTTACCAGGCACTGTAGTGAGACTGACAGGGCTGTAGTTTCTGGGATCCTCCTTCTTGCCCTTCTTTAAAATCAGGACAATGTTTTCCAGCTTCCAGTCAGGTGGGATTTCTCTGGATTCCCAAGACCGCTGTCTTGGAAGTGTCCCTTCATTCCTTAAAGAATAATTTGTCAGCATCAGTGTCCTGGCCAGGAGGTCTATAATAGACTCCCTTGATGACATCTGCATTATTTGTCCCTTCATTCTTATCCAGGCAGTCTCAACTGTGCCATTGCCAACTGTGAGCTTCATGTATTCTACCCCTTCTATTACACACAGTGCCACTCTTCTGCCTCTTCTGCCCTGTCTATCCCTCCTGAAGAGCCTGTAACTGTCCAACAGGGCACTCCAGTCACAGGACTAATCCCAGCAGGCTTCACTTATGCCAGTGATGTCATACCTCTGGGACCAGACCAAAGCCTCGAGCTCCTCTTGTTTGTTCCCCATGCTGCACAAATTGGTGTAGAAACATTTCAGGTGTGGTACTTTGTAGCCAACACTTTGTGAAACAGATTGCGGGATACCATCAGTTCTCATTTCCTCAAATTTTGGCAGACCATTCCATCACTCATCACTGGCAAGACTGGTTTTGTCCCTTCCCCGCTTCCAAGCTAGTTTAAAGCTCTGCCAGCAAACCCTGTTAACTCCTGTGCTAGAACTCCTTTTCTCCTCTGAGACAGGGGCATCCTGTCAGGAGTTAAATAGATCATCCCATGGTCAACAAACTCAAATTTTTTTCCACTGACATCAACATCAGAGCCATGCATTGACTGGATAGGTCTGCCTATTCCTATCAATATGATTCCTTGTGCTTGGAAGAATCAAGGAAATCACTTCTGATCCCTCTACCAACCATCCCATGGCCTTGAAATCTCTTTAGATTGCCCTCAGACTTGTCTTTGTTATTTTGCCGTTGACAGTTTGAACAACCAACAGTGGACAGTAATCAGAGGTCCTTAGCAGACTCGAGAGTTTTCCGGTAATGTCCCTTATTCATGCCTGTAGGAGACAGCAGACTTCCCTGTGAATTTGGTCCAGTCTTCATATTGTGCCCTTTGTTCCTCTGGAAGGGAGTCTCCTTTTACAACTACCCTTCTCTTCCTGTTAGCAGAGGATGTCTTGATGCTGGGTACTTGATAATTTAATTGTACTTGATAATTAGTTCATATTAATTAAAAACACTTCCAGTTACCATACAAGAATTTTGGGAATGTAGCTTGTCATACAGAATATCCAAAATTTCTGTTTTATTATATACATAAACAGTTCAACATACCAGTGAGACATACAGGTTGTCCAGAGTTTTCCTGACTTTTTCTTCCTATTTCATGTGCTTCTCAGCAATATGCATGTCAGCAGCATTGTTTTTCCTCTGGTACTTGTTGATGTTGACAGTCTCATTGAATGCCCTGAAAGGTTTATAGGCATGTCTGGGGCGGAGGTTTTTTTGGTTTTGGTTTTGTTTTCCAAGTTTTAGCATTACAGTGATGCTTTGAGCGTGAAGTTCTTATACTGCCATGGCACCTTCCACAGTCTGGTATGCTCAGCATGTTTTCTGTAAGGGGAAACTTTCAGATAGATTGATTTTATCCCTTACAAAACTAGTATTTTTAAACTATACGTGTTTCAAGTTTGTTCATACATTTTGTATTTGTCTCATGCCAATGTGGAGCTGTAAAAAAAAAGGGTCTGGAATTTATAATTTTGGGTCTGACATTTGATAAAGTTCTTGTATTTTCATTTTTATTCCTTTCCCTGTCCCAGGACTCCAATTTGGTAAGTATATATTTCCCAGTGGATAAATAAATAGATAGCTATCATCCATCATTGTTACAGTGCAGTACCACTGTCAGCCAGAAGTGTAATAAAGTGGCAAATATTTATCTAAACTACAAGGAAAGTATCAGTCTTACCTAATATTTGCCAGAATTTAGATGATTACTTTCCTAGGTACTTTTCAAACATATCATCAGACAGGGATCCTTAAATATTAATTTTACTTCTCTTTTTTTTTTTTTTTCTTCTGTGAACAATAGATTGGAAAACCATCAACAAACAGTGTTTGGTTAATCACTATTATTTTACTGAGAAGGATTAAATGATTTATGTTATTTCCTAAAACCAATAAAGTTAAGTTTAATCAGATTAGCCTAATACTTCTCACCAAACACTATTATCTTTTTACTAGTGGCATGTATCTTTCTAAATTGCAGTCTACTGCTGTGCAACCTTTCATTTAGCTTTTAAAATGAAATTCATATCTGTGATTATATACTTCCATTTTGGCATTGTACAATAAAATAGTATCGGAAGTGACGTAGACTCTGGAATATAAGCCTACGTATAACCTCTCTTGTATAGATCCAGAAATAGCCTAATACCTATTTAGGTTGGCTATTTGGAAAAAATTTCTTCACCAAAAGGGCTCTTGAGCCTGAGGAAGTGGATGAGCCACCACGTCTGAATGTATTTGTGTACATGGGTCACTGAGGGACATGGTTGAGTGGTGAACTTGGCAGTGCTGAGTTAACAGTTGGACTCAGTAAACTCAAAGTTCTTTTCCAACATGAACAGTGCTATGATTCTACGATTTGATGTATTTTGTCAGGGTTTTTTTGTAATATCTGATACCTGGTGGGGAGGAGGTCACAGCCTCAGTGGCATCCAGGTTTTACTACTGTGTCTCCAGGCTTTAGAGTTGTTCAAGAATATTCCCCATACAAATCTGTTTTTTCCAGAATATGCATGGGCAAGAAGTAAGCCGTTTTGATGCAAAAACCTGAAGAGTTTGGATAAGAGCATGGCACTCATTGTCTCATCTGATTCTGTCTTTTCCCCCAAAAAACTTTATGACCAGGAGATAGTGATATAGTGCTAATTTTGTTTTAAAAAAACTACAGTTTAAAAACACATATAGAGATGTGGATTCAGAGCCCAGAGTAACTTCTCAGCCTCCCTTCCTTTGCAAAATCCTTCAAAGCATCAGAGAAGCTTCAGTACATCTGCAGAGTAAGGGGTGGAATAAGAACCCCCAAATTAATGGTAATGGAATTATTCATTCAGGGATCTTATATGAAGCCTCAGATGGGGAAAGGAGAACCTGGGAGGAGTCAGAAGTCAGTGTTCCTACTGAATGCTTAATTTTCATTATGTTGATAGTAGCAGAGAACAGAGACCCTCTTCACCTTCAGAGTAGTCCTGCAGTCACAGCTTGTGCTACCACGCTTATATCCATGTCTATCCTGTACCATTGTATTGCTATCTATATCTCTTCAAGCCTTTGGAAATTTGTGGAAGTAATTGCATCTGGCTGCCTCATGTCCTGAGTGATTGAATGTAACTGCTTCTGTCATTGTATGGGAAAAAAAAAAAAAAAAAAAAAAAAACAAAACAAACTGAGACAGATTGTCTTCATGTTTTAAATAATGGCTTTAAAAAAAAAAGTAAATTAAAAAATATGCAAGAGTGCTTCTGTGAGGATTGGAAAAAAGTACTCCTCGAGAATTCTTGCCTGCTGCATTCTCAGTCCAGGCAGGTTCATGTACTCAAGAAAAAATAAGATTGAAAGTACTCAGCAGTTCTCAGTGCTGAATACTTGTTTGGTCCCTGTTGGCAGGAAGGGGTTAAAAGCAGAAGAATGGTGAGGAGGACAGTAGATTTTTTCAAGTCACTTTGCAGCTGGGAATGCCAAGGCCTGGAGAATAACGTTGTGGAAAAATCCCATATAGTATGCCTACTGCTGTTCATCCTCTGTCTCTTGAGAAGTAGAATCTTTATGTATAGAGAACATAGGTGTTTGGAGAGACTTGGAGGCACTCTCACAGACATGTTTGAGCTCCCTGTCTTGGGAGAGAGAAGATCAAACTCAGAGATCATAAAAAGGCTCAGAGGAGACCACAGCATGCTTGTAAACTACACATGTGGGTCTTTGATAAACTTGTGCAAACAGCAGGCCCACCACCCTATCAGGATCAACTGACTCTGACTGTGCCTGCACTGCCATTTGTGTGTCTCCACTGGGATCTGCTGGTTAGCGGGGTAGTGAAACAAATTTGCTCTTTACATTTCAGCTGAGGTTTTGTGGTTGTTCCAACTGCCTGCCGGTGTCAACTCACACAGTCCCCTGCCCAACACTCTGGCTCTGTGTATCTCTTTTGGAGGTGACTAACTTTGTTGACCACAGTGTACATTGGACATATGACACAAATCTCTTGGCTTTCAGGACAGGGGGCAGTAAAGTCGCAGTTGAGGACCGTAGAACTTTATGGTTAAGACTTCCAGCACAGAAAAATAATTTGTACCTCTAGCAGTCCTACTAGATTGAATCCCGAGCTATAGGATTTTGCCCTTGATGGGTTTGCAGTGGGTTAAAAATTACCTCCTGACACTATAGACTGCTTTCAGATTCCTTTTGAGCTTATTGATCAAGGGTACATGGTGAGGCTCAACTGTTGCTTTCCATTGCTTTGATACAAGTCAGCCAATGACAACAAGAAAACAACAAGCTTGTTCTTGAAGTATAAGTAGGGGTGAGGGTTTTATCAGGCACATTTTTTTCATAGGCTATTTCATTAAAAACCTTGTCAAGAGACAGATGATCAAAGCTGCTCATACCATGGCCTTGAGAATTCATCTTCTTTCTTCTCCCAGGCAGTTCAGAAAATACAGTGGGATCTTGTTACCCTGGACCTCATCTGCATGAGTCTCAGGTAGCTGAAAACTACTGTTACTCTCTCTACTGCTCCTGCTACTGTTTACTGATTCCAGCAATTGTCTGTCCTGTTTAGTAGATACACTTTATATGTTCTGTTAAAGTGCTGATTTTTGAGTAAGAAAAAAGCAAGCAGTTACAGGATTTATTTGTGGAATATACACCTGTATGAACAGTTACTTATTGGGACTATGCAAGCTGACAGGCTACCACAGAGATGCAGGAAGGGATGAACATTGACAGTAGTTGTCATGTTCCAATCTTGCATGAATAGCCTCAGTATCAGCAGATGGTAGGACAGGAACAAGATCAAAATCTTTGCATGTAACTGGAGACCAAAATTGTCTATATATGATGGTGTATGCCTCAAAGCTGGCAATGCTGTTGAGAAAGGAAGACATCAGAAGGGGAATCACTGTTGCAGTGTGTGAGACTGCACTGCTCAGGAGCAGCAGGCCAGTTGGCCTGGGCAAACAGGTCTGCCGGTGGGACAGCCCCTAAGTCCTGAACCACCCCCATGCACAAGGAGCCTTCCCACAATGCATTGTTTTTGTACATTAATGTATGCAGTTCCCGTATTCTGGATTGCCCCTTTGGCCCCCACCCCTTTATACCTTGTTTGGTCTCCACCTAGAAAGTTCCCTTTTCCTGGTTCTCCCATTGGTTTCTGCTCTCCTGCCCACCCCTACTTCCTCCCTGTTGGTTGTTGTACCTTTGCTTCACTCTTAACTCCACCTCCTTGCTTTCAGACCATTGGCCCTGGTATTTCCCCACCCCTACCAGCCCCCTATATAAGTTGTATCCTCATCCTCGTTTTTGTGTTTTGTTCTCGGATGCTGCCTGTGTGGATTGAGTGCTTGTTACTGGAACCCCATACAAAAGAGCCTTCTTGCCTCTTTTCCTCTGATCGCTTTCTGGTGGATGTGTGAGTGAGTGGCTGCACCACCTAGGGTGTGTGTGTGAGCCTTCACTTGGCCTCAGTGTCAAAACAGCTCCCTCTTGCTGGGCACGCTTTTGAGAGGGTCACAGCACTTCACCACCCCTGCACACTGTGGCAAATTACCAAGGTGGAGGAGCCTGGACCCACAGCTGCTATGAGTGTGGTTATGTGAGTGTGCAGAGCTCTGAGTGTGCCTACGGATTAGAGCTTTTGCCTTCAATTATATGTTGCTAATAGTTCAAGAAACTACTTTCACAGCACCACAGGATTACATAATGATGAAACTTGGAAAGAAACTCTGGAGGTCATTGGGCTGAACCCCTTGCTTAAGCAGAGCCATCTAGAACAGTTTGCCCAGGACCACACACAAATAACTTTTTAATATCTCTGGAGATGGAGATTCTACCTGTCTGGGCATCCTGTGCTCATGTTCTGCCACTGTTAAAAAAAGTGTTTCCTGTGTTCAGAAGGAACCTTTTTTGTATTGGTTTGTGCCTGTTGCCTCTGGGCACAACTGAAAAGAGTCTAGGTCTGTCTTCCATGCACCTTTCCATAAGGTATTTACCAAAGATGTTTATATACATTGATGAGATTCACCCTCCTAAGCCTTCTCTTCTCTGCATTGAACAGTCTTGTCTCTCTCTTCTTGTCCTCATATGTGAAATGCTTCAGGTCTCCTAATCATCCTGGTAGCCCTTTGCTGGACTCTTTCCAGTATGTTCATGTCTCTTTAGTACTGACGTGCACTGAGAAGTGGCCTCCAACTAGACTTTGTGCCACTGATCACCACCCTCAGGCCCTCGCTAATCAGATAATTTTCAATTTACCTCACTGCTCATCCTGCCCATATTTCATCTTCTCTGAGTGGATCTTATCAGACAGGGTCACAGGCCTGACTGAAGTCCAAGTAAACAGTATCCACTTCTTTCCCCTCATCTACCAGACAAGTAATTTTTCATAGAAGATTATAAAGGATCCTGTACTTGGGTCACATGAACCCAAAGCAACACTACAGATTTGGGGAAGAGTGGCTGAAAAAATGCTGAGAGGAGGATGTTGCTGATGACAGCTTGCTGAACATGAGCCAGCATGTGCCCAGGTGGCCAAGAAGGACAATGACATCCTGTTTTGTATCAAAATTAGTGCAGCCATCAGGACTAGGACAGTGATCGTCCCTCTGTACTCAGCACTGGTAAGGTTGCGCCTTTAATCCTATGTTCAGTTTTGAGCCCTTCACTACAAGAAGATTAAGGTATTAAAGCATGTCCAGAGAAGGGCAACAGAGCTGGTGAAGGGTCTGGAGCACAGACATTGTGAAGAACATCTGTGGGACCTGAGGTTGCTTAGCCTGGAGAAAAGGAGACTCAGGGAAGATCTTGTAACTCTCTACAACTGCTTGAAAATAGGTTGCAGTGAGTTGAGGGGTTTGTCCTTTTTCACAAATAACAAAGTATAGGTAAAGAGGAAACAGACACAACAGACTCAACTTGTGCTACAGGAGGTCTGCACTGAAGATCAGGAAACATTTCTTCACTGAAAGGCTTATCAAGCACTGGAACAGGCTGCCCAGGGAATGGTAGAGTCAGTGTCGTTGGAGGTATTTAAAAGATATGTAGACATCATGACATGGTTTAGTGGTCAGTTTGGTAATGTTAGGTTAACAGTTGGACTCAATGACCCTTTCTCAGTCTAAATTATTCTATGATTAAGTTTGTCAAGCATAACTTCACCCTGGTAAAACCAGGATGACTACTCCTCACCACTTGCTTGTCCTTCATGTGTCAAGAAATGAATTCCAGGATTAGCTGCTCCATCACCTACCCAGGAATCCAGATGAATCTGACTGGCCTGTAGTTCCCTGGGGACTCCTTTTTGCCTCTCTTGAAGATAACAGTGACATTTTTTTTTTTCTTCTAGTCCTCAGGTACCTCTCCATGAGCCTTGAAAAATAGTTAAGAGTTGCCTCAGGACTTGTGGTTGCACCTCATCAGGGCCTGTGAACTACTACCCTTGAGTCAAAATTGCCTGCTTGGTTTAGACTGCTTGAATTTAGCAGTTTTTCTCTTCAGCACACAGTTCTTTGTGCAGTTATAACTTGGAAATGCAACTGAGTCAGTCTTCAAGAAAGAATGGAAGATACCTCTGCATTTTCCCAGAAAACAATGAATAATCTGTTTATTTGTTAGAGAGATTGACATTTAAAAGAAAAGTATGTATGGATATTTTTTAAAATGTGATTTAATAGGAAATTAGAGGCTCTCCTAAGCTTCTTAGTTATTACAGTAAGGTATTTCAATGTAATTGTTTTTGTTCCAGGAACTGCATATTGTAACGTTAATTAAATAAAAAAAGCCCACCAATTATTTGATTTCAGTCCCTGGACTAAAAAGGAAAAAACCCAAAAACAACAACCCCCACAAAAATGTTATTTTCCATTACAGCATTTCAACACAATTTTGGAAATGCACATAATTTTCAACATAATATTCAGTAAATTGAATCAGAAAGTACTTAGCTGCATGACTGTTCTCTAAATAATTTGAATTCTGCTGCCATTCTCTTCAAGAAATATTGATTTGTTTTTCATTTGTCTATGGCTTTTGACAAGACACATCCAGTTAATATCCTGTAAATTGAGTGAGACTGATTGATAGTGAGCGGTGTTCATCTATATGAACATACTCACAGTGAGTCATGGTTAAGAGTTAGAGAAGTGTTAAATATTAATTTTCTGTTCTTTAAATTAGTTTTTGGTTTGTCTTTATTGTGTGCGTGCACACGTTCCATCTTTCCACCTTTGCTATTCAGATTGTTTGCATACTAAGTAGACAATCATCAGATTTAGCTATTTTTCTATATGCAGAAGGACTAGGTGAAATCTCAACCATGGAAACAACTGGAAATATAGGCTGCAACATTGGTAATTAGTAAGTATAAATCATCCAGAAATCCCCAGTAGAATTGCACCAGTATCGATTTTTCAGTTTAAGAGTGGAGAGCTTTTAGATCCCGCAACAGGACCTTTCTAAATCACTAATACCATCTGCCAGAATTGCAGCATCACACCATAAATCTTCTAAGTAAGCCCTGTGCATGTCAAGAACAAGACAGGAAAAGGCCACACAGCATATTGCAATAGGTCTACTGGAGGAACTTTCTTCCAAAATCTAGTACAGTGATCCATTGAAACCTTTGTGATGATCCAGTATGCCTGATTTAAAGACAAGCTGAAAGACAGTTCCAGGAATGAATGTTTTACCCTTAGAAGATGCCTACATTTATCATGCATCTTATAGGAACAGGAATCAGTCACAGAAATCAATGGGTATTTCCTCACCTCGCCCTTAGCCTCTGGTAATGACACAGCTGTGGCTGCTGAGAAAGCTTGGGTCTTACCCAAAAATGACATTCACCATTACTCAGAGAAACACAGCAGAAGCCCCAGGCAGTGCAAGCTAAACATTTTCTTTTCTGTCTTTATTTCCTCTTTCCAATATACTTTTCCGAGGTCTCCACATTCGGCAAAGTTTATCTTAAGCTGACTAATCATTACTAAGACTTTCTCTTGGGACATTTTTCTGCCAGTTTTAGATGGAGTTAGTGGTCAATTCTTACTCTTATGATATCTGTGTCTTAAGAATGATGAAAATAATCCTAAAGAGATCCTTTTAGGTTTATATTCCTTTCTTAAGGATATCACTTAAGTACAAAGTATTTCACATTCATTTTGGGATGAACTTTGTGATGAGCTCTTCCAAGCTCATCAAGCACAATAGTAGGGTGATGAGTTCTCCCTCTGGTGCCTTAGTGTTCTTTCACACATTATTTTTCTGATAAATCTGTTGATTTGATTCCTAACAGAAATAAAAGAAGACTAGATTCCTTCTCTCTATTGATGTTCATTTTGCTTCTGGAAAAATAATCACTTCAGAAAGAAACCAATAAGCTTCTTAAGGTTGCAATAACTATTCACAGGAGATGTAATGCAAATTGTAGAAAAAAACATAAGTTAGAAAGGCCCTAAGTTGTGCTGATACTACATTTAATGGTAAACTGCAAAGTGAAAATGCACAATATGTCACATTACTCTAAAGATACAGAGTTGTTAAATTTATGAGCTACTACATATCTGAAAGTTGAAACCTTTTGCAAAATGCAGGAGAATGTACAGAAGAAATACAGTTTGCTCAGGAATGCAATACACATGCCTTTGCCCTTTCATGTCATGATTCTTAAAAAGTTTTCACTTCCAATTAAGTTGTCTGAGAAAGAAAAAGTATGTGTACACCACATGTATTTTTAGGTATAGGATAGCTTACAACTATGAAGGTTGTTTGTTTGCCTTGATTACTTTCTTGCTTGCTTCCAGACACTAGGGAAATAAGTTAAATTTGTTCATCGTGTGCTTCTGGTTTATATCTCTTCTCAAACAAAGCCCAATATATTGTGTTTTCTACACATTTACCTTCTTTTCCTACAGATTAGTATGCATCTGACTTTTGAACAATTATGTAGCTAGAAGAGCAAAGTAAAAAAACAGAACAAAACACAAACCATAACCTCCTCATGTAAGTATATTCCAAAGAGGAACTGTAAGGTTGAAATCAGAAAATCCCTTTCTCCCTAAATATATCTAATTCAGAGAGATTGACACTTTTTCCACAAAGAATAGTTTTTTATTTTACCAAATTGGATCTGATGAATAATCAGTACTCACATACAGAAAAAGTAATGCAATAAAGTACAGCAGAAGTGATATCTAGGGCATCAGCATTTCAGAAAACTGAGTATAAAAAAAGCTGAATCTTAGTACTTCTTTCAACATTTTACTTCATGTGGAATTTAAGAAACTCATAGATGATTCTGTGTGTCTGTTTTTTTTCTTTTTGAAGCAGAAGTAAACAAAGAAAACTGTACAGGTTACTCTAGGTCATATGATTCAATAATGTTCCATTTAGCTGTGGAATTCCTGGAAATAATTACAATACAGTTCAGATTATAAGTTTATTATAATAAAATATCTGACATAGTTCAGGGATTCAACAGACTTATGTAAAAAATGAGACTCTATTCCTTTGGAAAACAAGAATATAAAGAGGTATTCCCATAACACATGGAAAATCCTTTTTCTCCTTAAGTCTTGTTAAGTAGTTTCAAATATATCTGTTTGTCTTTGATGCTGAGGATGAATATCCTGATTTTTTTTTCCTCTGTATTGAAACAGATAAAATATCTTCCCAAAGTTATAGATTGACTTACAGATGGTTCAAAAAAACTACCGACTCCCCATTTCATGTGGTAGTCCTGATATTTTTTCAAAAAGAAGAGACATTCTTCTCATTTTACACCTGTTTTGCAATCAGTTCTGCAATTCCATTTCCCTGTCTTCTCTGGCTTTTAATGGATAAATCTTCTGGCCCTTGTGTGCTTTTCATGCATCAGGCTTTGTTAACCTCTCTGAGCATCCTTTCACTCATTCCAGGTTGGCAGTTCTCTATTCTACTGCATATCCCAGTTGATATTTCCCTAAATCTGAGGGGTTTTATGGCTACCTGAGCAATAAACATTAATTTGCAATAAAAAGTGACAGAAAAATCTTACTTCCTTTTTTGTCTTTCATAGTTGCTGCTGTTCTCATTCTTGTGCTGGGAAGAAAATCTACAGGGAGAAAAATAACTTCAGTCCAGTTGAACTAATATAGGGTAGTACCAAAGTGCTGGATCAAGTGTTGCAAGTCTCCTTGCTCCCCCAGTTCAGGAAAATGAACCTACATTATTCTAGTTTTCTTAATTGATTACATTGAGTCCTTCCCTTAAATTTCCTAAACTTAAGTTTCTTGAAGGTTGACTGTGTGGGTTTTTGACCCTCACTTATCCTCCCCGGATGGGGGAGGAGAAGCCTTGCCAGGAATAGGAGACAAACGGGACTTTTGGATCTTCTTGGTCTTCAGGTTATTATATCTTATCAGTAATTAACAAGCCGCCAACATAGCATGAAGAAGAGAAAGCTCAAAAAGACACCGCACAGACAATCCAAGGCCCTTTTAAAGAGAAATCACCCAATTGTCACAAAGAACATACATTATTTTTACTTTTCTACCAATGCCTACTGAACTATCTATTCACGCAGGCCTATACTGCGGTATTTCTTAAACAATTATTTTGTGCTACCAATACTGCAGAAAATGAAGTAAGTGAAGAAGGAAGGGACCTGAAAAACATCAAGAGCCCTCCATCTTGTCTTTACTCACCATACTAATAAACCCAAAACTCTAAATTTTTCACCCTGTGACAAACTATATATTATACTACTACCTAACTCTCACTCTTGTAGATTTTAATTCATCCCAAAACCTTGGCAGCCCTCTCCATGGGTGAAGGTTAAAAACAGTGTTTTCCTGGGGGGGTTAGATCTCTCAGAACAGGCAGAGAAACATTCCCTGCACTCTGGGTTCCAACAGTTGACATTTAATGGGCATAAAATGTAAACTCATAATGTCAGTGGGAAAATAATCCAGTAATTGCATTTAGAACTGTTATTATGCTTATTTCTTTATGACCTGATTGTCAGGGAAATAAAGCCTTTCAATGCCTTGATTACCTAAATTGAACTAAGTATTTTTAATATTAATTAAGCCTTCCTGACTCATTGCATTAAGAAGTTTTGCAGCAATTTCTGCTTTTCATTGATTGATTCTCTCCTAGATAATTTCTTTCTTCCCAAACTCTGTCTAAAATTTTACTGTTTTTCTTCCAATTTTCCCTTTACTATTTTCAGTTGTATAGTGTACAATCAGGAATGGGATTTAAGGATGCCCTGTCCCAGATTTTTTTTTGTCTCTTTAAGCAAAATGCATAAGCCACTGATTGAAATTGCTGTTTGTATTTAAAATTTGGATAATTTGTCTTGTATTCTTAACAGGATTGCTTTCAGTCCAAGCTTGCAGGTGACCTGCACCTTTATAAATAATTAGAACTAGATCGACAGCACAGGAAATTAATTTTTCTAACCTACTTCTCAAGATAAGGTAAGAAAAAAGAGTCTTGGACTCAGGTACTGAAGCAGAGAAGCTACAGTATAAAATTCTTTCAAAATGGCTGTAGTAATTTCTGAGTTCAAACAGGTTGAGATTTTTTTTAATTTTTTTTTTTTTAAAGGTATTAAAACTCCTGTGTTATGCGTGTTGATTCATTTGTTTATTATATGGAACTGTAACTTAATTATGTTGCTTTTCTTACTTAAGAAATTAGAGAAATATGCAAGCTAATATTACATAATTAAAAATGAAATTACAGAAAATAACTATATAAAAATGGAATGGAACTTAGTACAATGTAGAAATCAAGTGAGAAAAGTTATAAGAATCTAACATATTTTTGGTATGTTGCATTAATTCTAAATCAAAGTAATCCAATCAACAGAGCACTTCCATGAATGTAAAGTCACTTTTTCATGCCAAAATCTTTCCTACACAACTTGTATCTGAGACATGCAACACTTTATCAAGACAAACACAAAAGTCTACTTAGAGACTTTTGCAGAATCACATAAAAGTAACAAGATATTTAGAACAGAGTTATTGTTTATGAGGGGTGAGACAAGAAGGCTTTCTGACCCCAGCGGTCACAGATGGAGGTACGCCTGTCTCTCCCTTCTCCGTTACCAAATCACAAAATGGGAGTGATGCCAGGGTAGGCATAAAGGAGTCTGCTGCATCCAGTGCTAATGTAAAGGTTTGCCCATGTCCTCAGCTCAGGCAGTGCATCAGGCACTGACTGAGTGCCATCCAGTATGTCTGTTCAATTTGTAATTCTGCAGTCAGCCATCAAAGTATAGATTTGATTGAGAAACTCTTGGCCTTCAGTACAGCCCTATAGTTTTCTACATTTATGGATTAAGGAACTAGAGAACCTTTCATGTAAGGACAGGGTAAGAGACCTGAGACTGTTTAGCCTTGTGTCAGAGCCCTCTAACCAGGCTGGTTTAGGTATTTCATATATGGAGGGTATGATGTTTAATATGAGATTTGCCTATCTGAAGGTTGTTGATGTCACCCAGGATTTCTGTTTTGTGAAAATACAATAAAAATTTAAGCTACACGTAGAAAATGAAAGCAATTGCAATACACAGTTCAGTCACAATACCTATGTGATTCTCACCACTGTATCATAAAACATGCTCACCACCACAATTCTGGGTGTCTACAGTCACCAGGAAGGAATATACACTACCTCTCATACTGATCTTGGTAACTCAGGGAGATATTCACAATCTTTCAATGAACTCGGGGAGAAATATTTGCACCACCTGTTGATCCACTCAACTGTTATAGCTGCTTTTCTAAACGAAAGGCTGCTTGTTTTTATGAATGCTCATAAATACCTGAAAGGATGGTGAAAAGAAGACAGATTCAGACTATTTTTAGTGGTGCCCAGTGACAGAACCATTTGCAATGGTTTTGAACCAGAAACAAGAGGATCTCTCTGAGCACAAGTGTCCCATTCCACTATGAAAGGGGGAGCTGGGAAGGATCCTTTTGATAGATTTTTCTGATGAAAAATCAGGCACTAACACGGCTATATTATATCTGAAAACTGTTTATTGAAATAAAATATTAATAATAATTTAAAAAAAAAAACAACAACAACAAAAAAAACCCACCAAGTATTCTTATTTAAGGGGGGGGGAGGGGAGGAGGGGACAGGAGAAAGGAGCAGAGAGAGAGAAAAGAGAGAGAGGGGCAAAGAAACAGAAGACAGAGGACAGCGTTACCACAGAACCCTGGCTATTAGCATCGGTTTGGCAGACGGAGCGTGCGCGTTGCACACCGCGGTACGTTTGCGTGCCTTCCGTTAAATCAGGGAGAAAGGGAGGGGGGCAGAGGTTAAATGATTTGCTAAGAAATTGTTTGCTAAAAGTAATGCATACAGCTTGCTCAACACTTACTGTGCCTACCAAAGCAGAATGAAGATATAAGACTATTGATAAAGGAAAGGAATCTTGACCAAAGATCCTGTTTTTGAACCTAAAACTAACTCAAACCAACTTTAAAGTTTGGACTTCAGCCAGGGACATAAAGAGCTTGTGCAGAGATGCAAGGTGAAAACTACAAAACTGAGGAAGATTCTTACTTCATCCCAGAAGATCCCTACCCACGACCACCAGACAACACTGCGCAAATGCAATATGGATGTAAATGACTTCTGGGCTCATTACAATACGAGGCAAGGCTAGGCGGGGCTAAGTGATGAATATGTATAGCCGTATCGGGAAACTCAATGAATATGGAACCTGTAATCCGATATATACCAAGCTGAACGCATCTGTAAGCACATCTGAGTTTGGAGGAGCTATCCCCCATGCGTCCCAGTGCTGGAATAAACATCCCTACTTTACTATTTATTCCAGTAGTGGAGTCTTTTCCACGTTTCACCGTGGCGGGCTGGGCGCGATTTTTAAAGATCAGCAGGCTGCGTGTCCCTTCCGTGGGCACAGACAGGCTGCTGTGGCTCCAGGCGCGCTCCCGGAGCAGCTGCGGTCTCTCAGCGCCGGGGCGCGGTGGCTGCGGGCGGCGGCGGCTGCAGGTTGGGTGCGGGTGGCGGCTGCGAGCACGGGATCCTCACGGCGACAAGCTCGGTCCCGGAACCGGCACAGCAAGGCAAAGCAGGCACGGGCAGGGAGACAGGACCACAGGGACGAGGGAGTCAAGGTGGGAGCAGAAGGGGCCAAGCTGACCCTCTGGGCTACCCGAAACAAAAAGACAAGCCAGACCTCGTGGTGTTGCGGCAGCTGCTTTTATGTGTCCCCAAAGTCCTCCCCCAGCTCGGCTTCGCAGGCCCGTTTTTGACGGGCATTTTTCGCAGGCATCTGGGTACTTGCCTTCACCAGCAAGCTGTGTTTGGGTGGGGGCAGAGAGCTGCTCTCAGTCTGATCATTGAAGTTTCCTCTGCCCTGACTGGCTGCCAGGTGAAGCCTCTCTAGGCAGAAGGCAACACAGTTTTTTATAGGAATTTTCTTCACCTCATTCGTGACATATGTTGAGGCATATATGTATTTGGTCCCTCTCAACAAGGAAACACTTTTTCACTGTGATGGTGATGGAGCACCAGCACAAGTTGCCCGGAGAGGTTGTAGAGTCTCTAGTTATATACAAAAACCATCCAGGCGTGGTCATGTTCTACATGACCTTGCTTGAGCAAGGGGTTCAACCAGGTGACCTCCAGAGGCTCCTTCCAAGTTCAACTATTAAGTGATTGTAATTCCTCTGCAATACTATGTCTATGTTGAGTGTTGGTGGTGATGCAGTGTGAAGATGTCTCCTGTACCACAGATGACAGGGTTATAGGAAGAATCAGAGAAGCATGTGGGCCAGTGGGTTTTTGAACACAAATTCTGGATTAAAACCTCTATGTTAGTCCTTTTGCTTGTGTGAGTACAGATTCTTCTATATCAGAAGACTTCAGACACAGACACCATTTCATGTCACATTTAGCCTGTTGGTATGGATATTGACACTCAGTCTGTTCCTTTGTGATCCCAAATAGCTATTCAGACAGCTCCACAGAAAGACGTTAATAATTTTGGTCCAAATTCATAATGTTATAATTTCAAACACTGGAAAGTTCAGTGTCTATTCTAAAATGCCATCTAATCACGATTGTCTTCAGTCAATGTGCAAGAAAGATCTCCAGAAGCTAATTTACCTATCAATTTTCAGAACCTTGTCTAAAGACTCTCATCTCTGATAATAAAAGGAGCCTCTATGACTGGCCTGGATTAAATATTAAGCTTCAGAGGCTTTTAGGCATTTTAGGCAGGACAAATCTCACCCTTAGGATCAGAAAACTTTCCCTCCACCCACTAAAACCACAGAGAAATCCTATCTTCCCCAATGTACTTAAAGTTCTTTAGAACAAAAGGCCAAACACATAAAAACATCGTAAATATGCCACCAGAAGGGAGCAGAGAAGATCAGACACAGACAATCTTATACAACTTAAAGAAGTTGAGATATCTCTGCTAAACATATCTACCTGATCCTAAAGAGTCATGGAAATCATGCTGTATAATCCAGAAGAAGGTTTGTTTTTTTTTCCTCAGATTATTTAGCTCTTGCTGATCAACACGTGCTTCTCCTGTTAGTGATAGTGCTAGGACTGGTTTCCTAAAAACTTCCTTTTGGTTCATTCTTTTAGTGGTCCACTATTTCCAGCTGTCTGTACAGCTTCCTTTTTTACTGTCTTTAGTTGTGATTTCCCTTTTTCTTTGGATGAAGACAGTTTTGCTCCAAGTGTTTCCTGAAAAAGAATTACCCTCTCAGTGTAATGAACTCAGATTTGTCAACTATTTTGACTGTAGGTGATATCTACTATTTTGTGGCCTTTTAGTGCATTCTGTGTATTCAGAAATAATTTATCTGAATACTTAATTATTTTGTCTAAAGAATTTTAGAGTACCTAAATTTGTGGATTTATTTTCACCTACAGGAGTGTGTTTAGAGTAAACAGCATTCAGTCATCTAAGTATTTCCATGTGTGCTGTCACAGATAGTAATTTCACACATCTTGTAGAAAAGTTTTAATATCTTTACAGGTGAGACAAAATAAAGTATAAATAGAAGAAGATGCTTGAAATTTATTATACTGAAGTTAGTTAAGATACCAAGTGGCAATGAAATAAAGTCTGATGAGTCTGAAACTTTAAAGTTATTCTTGATTCTCAGCAGACATGAAGACTAGCAGATATTTCTTTGTAAAAAATATGTAAAGATTAGAAAATGTTTTAGAAAGGTACATTTTGCTTCTGTCTAAGGACCACAGGTAACCTGTTCCACAAGCTATCTTTACAATAAAGTAGTATTAAAACATAGTTCTTGATTATATTTTAAATAAATTAATCAATGTAATTAATCAGTATGCATAATAGAATGATACTTAACAAGTTCAATTGTGCACTGTCATGACACAATTCAGAATAAATTTTTTAAAAAGCCCAAAAGGAATCTAATCTTTAAACATCCATTTCCTCAGGTAACCTGGGGTCAAAAGTAAATGCCCCACTCCTAAATTTATGGTTATTGCATGACATGCCTAGAGAATATATTTTTTATCTGTATTAAATACACACCATCTCAGCAATCTTTCCTTTTTTTTTTTTTTGAGCAATGCTTAAGTTTAGCTCAGAAAGTTGAATATTTCAGTAAGTTTTGAGCATGAAAAAACCCATCTTTTAGTGAAAATGTTTTTTCAACCTTTTTATGACGCACAGTAGCATTTTTTAGCTGAAAGCATTGTACTAAGAGTTTGAAGTCAGAGTAGTTAAAATCAAAACATACTGTATAACAGTGTATCAGTTTTTGGATAACTGTCATATTTTCCCTCCATATGTACATATACAGCATGGGAAATATAATGTACGTGCTTAACTCAAACCTCTGGTTGATCCCTTGGATGACTTTTGTGCCTAGAACAAAGCACACTTGTGGGTATTTGTATTTGCAGAAGAAGAGTTCAACTGTATAGATGATATTCCTGTAAACTTAATGTTGAATTATGTAATAACTTTACAATCCAATTTATTTCAGTAAGTAATAATGATAAAATTATGCAAAAACGATCCTATCCCATCACCTTCCCAAAAAATCCCCACAAACAACCAAACAAAAAAAAACCCCAAAACCACAGAAAAGCAATCAGAGCAAAACCACAAGACTCAGGACTACTTTTAGATGTAGCTGTATAAGGATCTCAATAATAGAAAGAAATCCATGCTGTTTATTTTATGTTTGGGTACTCTATATATTCAAAGTGGAAGATGTAACTAGTGTGGCTGATCTCTGACAGAGGCAAAGGTTGTAAACACAACAAAATGTGGAGAGAAAACTCTGGTGTTGAATAGCTTTGTACACTGCTTAATTTCTGTGGTAAGCTTGCCTCTTTATGCCTTGGAATATCTTAAACCATTTACAAATAGCCTAAATATTCCTCGGCTGTGAAACTTCACTTAAGCCAGTGCCAGCTGTTAGCTACTCACCAGAGGCAGAAGCAGAGAGAGAAATATTGCTCAGATCCCCCTCTGTGATCTTACAGTCATTTATTTCCTCTGTCCCGAGAGACAGAGCACCGACCTGGGCAAATCGGCCAGGAGGATGAGAGGGCGAGGCTTTATGTCCAGTTGGGTCCACTGCAAAAGAAAACCTCTTAAGATGACCAATTTTTAAACTTCTACTACATAAAGGATTTATTTCAGCAACCAGAAGCTGTTAATATAATTAATAATCAAACAATAATTAAAACAATAGCTTTAATACTGTGGTAGTACAGGGCTGCTTCAGTAGCCTGACATGGTGTATGATGAGTTCAAACACCATTCTGTTGTTTTTGATCCTGTAACTTTGTCAAAGACAGTTTGTAAATCTGTGATCTGAAGCAACAACATTACTATCAGGAATGTATGTTTCAAATTCTGCATATAGAAATATATCACAAACTTTAGATTAATAATCCTTTTACACTGATACTGTACTTTTTGTTTGATTCTCACTTGGCTATGTCACTACAATAAGGTATGATATTTTTTTCTAAGAGTCACTTTAACTGAGAGGATCATACTATCAAGCTCACATAAGGTATCTCTTCTTCAGCTAAGGTTTTTACATTCACACCAATGCACTTTATATTCTCTTGTAAGTAAGTCAAACTGTTTTAAAAGGTTCATTCCCTGTTATTTATAATTTTTTTCCTTCATTCAAATTTATTCCTTATTTTCAAATGTCGCTTGCTTATCTTATCTTCTAGAGGTCTTTGCTGTCTTTTCTCTATTGAAATATAAATTACAGTTCTGGAAAGAAAGAAAGTAATAAATACTCCTCCATTCCAGTCTCCTGAAACATAAAAAAGAGCTATTATAAAACAAAGTATTTTTAGTATAATCTTAATTTTGTCTATTTCTGTTCAGGGGCAGTTTTGACAACATTAGTTTTCAGCTGTACTTAGAGGAAGCTCTGTCTCACAGCTGCTATCTATCTATTTCTGCTTTTTTTTAATTCAAAAGCAAGTGACTGGGTATGAAGGAAGGGAAAAAACCCACCCATTAAACCTCAATGCAAAGCATTTTATCCCTGTACACCTAAACTCACATAGCCATATAAATTTACAGAACTCCAGTGTGGGTTTGAGGGGAAGAGAAGACAAAAAATAGGAAAAGTTAGTAGGATCAGGCTTTATGCTTAGTTTCTTACAAAAGTTAAATCAAGCCACTTTCAAAGTCATCCTTTGTATTGTAGTATAAAATGTGTTTATATGTGAGAAATGTGATAATGTGATGAATGTGAAAATGTGAAATATGTAAGAAATGTGAAATATGTGATGTACTGCCTGAAAAAGCATTATTCTAGTCAAGTCTCCCTTGAAGATTTCAGCTAGGTGCTACAAATCTCACTTTCTAAAAGTAGTTTGAAGCAGTGTTCCTTAATCTAAGATGACTGTAAAAATTGCTCGATTGCTGGGAATAGTTGCATTTTTTCTACTAACACCACAGCAGAGACCTATTTTGTCTTAGAAGGGAAGTGGAATGAATGAAGTTTTATAGCTATCATGTTTATGTGTTACTCCAAAGATCCCAAATTTCTTTCTACTCTTAAATATTTTTGGAAGTTATAGTAACAGTAAACTCTTCTTTACTTTCAGATACTCAGGTCAAAACCCTTGAAGTTTTCATCTGTCTTCCTTTCCTCTTCCATTCTCATTTTCCCTCCTAGAAGCATTTTCCACTTGTGAAATGATTGGGTAGAGAACAATAATCCAAATATTTCACAAAGATATCATGATCACACCCAACATCTTAAACACTGAAATAAGGAAGGCTATTCCCTAATTACTTCAATGTTGCAAATAAAACAGTCAAAATCATACCAACCAAACAAAACTCAGCCAAAATACCTTTGCAGATTATTGAGAAGGAAGTGTATGGAAGTACTTGTCAAACTGGTTTCTTCGAGGCCTAGCAAAATGCTTTGAGGTTCTAGCAGAAAAAGAATTTCTGTCTTGCAAGGACAGCTGTTCTTAGCTGTCAAAGTAGTTTAAAATCTCACTTCACTTATCTGACCCATCTCTTTTGCAGACATCTGGACAGTGATATTAACCAAAAATCACCTATTTTACATTGAGTCTGGAATGTCTCCATTGTGTCCTCATCTTGCCTCCCAGTCTTGATCTCAGCTATTTACAGCTTTTAAGATTAATTTCTGCAGTACAGCCATGAATAAGGCAGACTCCCCAAAAAGCTGAGAAAACTGCCAACATCTCAATTCAGAGTTCAATGACAGTATGCCACTCTCTTTTCTCAAATTTTATGCAGGCTCCACTGGTAATTGCAGAAAGCCCTTTCCCTCTGCAAAGGAAGCTCTTGTACAGAGCAGTTAGAGTAAAGCCTTTTAAAATCATGAGGGTGTTATATTATTACTGTCAAACTATAACAAATTTAAATTTGGAAGTTTTGTTTACAGGAAAAAAGTAATCACAGAAAGCTAACACAGTGCAGAAAGGAAAGATTTCATAATAATTCTATATCATTCCCAAGGCTGAATGAGGCTTGATGCAGAGCATGTAGTTCATATATTGCAAGACTCTATTCCAGTTAGAGTGATTCACTGTTTTCAGAGAGCAATGAGCAGGTGAACATTTTCCTAGAGAATAGAATAAAACAGCTTGGAAGAGAGGGCTTAGTTACTTTCCTCTTTCCCTTACCCTCTTGCTTCCAAATCCAAGTGTGAATATGGTTGTGTCAACACATACACACACTCATACACACACACAAGCTCATGTTAGTGTATGTCCTACCACTATATGATAAAGAAGAGCTGATGACACATGTTAGGTGAAAGCCCTCTTAAATCTCTACCTTGAGTCTGGATGTGATAAATATGATCCATTACTTTGCACATAAAAATACTTAGCAAACTCGTTGTCTCTCTTGTATAGATGTAGAAAACCATTTACCATTCCCTTCTCCCCAGCTGCAGTAGCATCTGTAAAAAGCAATGCCTCTTTGAGATCATGGGATATTAATCTTTTTGTGATAAGAAACTGCAACTTACAGGACACTGCAAGTGTAATACATCTTTTGTGTCTTCAAACATCTTTTTTTTTTCTTTTTAAAATAAAATGTAAGTTCTTGTGCTTACAAAGATTCAGACTGAGGGTATCAGAAAAATCTTTATTACTATAAATCCTTTTATCTGCACCAGATACATAGTGCAAGCAATATAGTTTAAACTTCCTTAAACTGATTCACCAAGGTTGCTTGAGAATCTTCAGTGGGTCAATGTTGGGAAGCTAACAGTTCTCATCTAAAGAGATTACCTTTAAAAAAAAAATCAGTTTGAGGCCTATTTAGCTTAATGTGGGAGTCAGAGGACAAAGACATCATATGTTCTCCCTGGCTTTCTTTTTCATAAATAGGACTGCTAGAACAAAGAGAAAACCAGGTGAGACTTTGTAGTGTAGCACTTACGATACTCGAATATCTTCTGTTCTGATCCATTCAGCCCCATGCCTGTGTTGATACTGGGAGTTGCCTTCACCCAGGTGTGGCACCTTGCACTTGGTCTTGTTAAACTGCATGAAATTACTTTTGAGCCCACTTCTT
This sequence comes from Lanius collurio, assembly GCA_020086605.1. Lineage (NCBI taxonomy): Eukaryota > Metazoa > Chordata > Aves > Passeriformes > Laniidae > Lanius > Lanius collurio. Next base: position 1,189,676 of record JACBWW010000011.1, on the reverse strand, counting down.
GATTTTGTCCAGATCCTTCTGGATGGCATCCCATCTCTTCAGTGGGTCAATTGCTCCACTGAACTTGGTGTCATCTGCCAAATTCCTAAGTATGCACTCAGTCCCATTGTCTTTGTCATTGATGAAGACATTGAACAGTACTTGTTCCAGTACTTATATTTTAAGCTTATGGAGAAAAATTTGAGTTCTTAGGAGAAAAAAGGATTGTAAACAGAACTTGTCTCAAATGAATCACATTATGTAATAGACATAAATTATTCTGTCACCTCTTTCAACTTACTCCATGCACTCAAAGAAGGAAATTACAGCAACTGTCTGGACTGCATGGCCCAATTAGAAAAATATCTGAAGATTATGTATCTTTTGTTTTTAATAAAAGACAACTTCATTATGTGAAAAGCTAGGGGGACCATCTGTCTCCATAAAAGTTGGAGCCTGTCACTTAAATTATCTTTTAAGTTTTGTATTCCATGCTTTGAGCAAGTCTCTTTCACAGCTCTTTTGAGGAATAGTCTCCAATAGTGCCATTAATTCAGACATCATCTTTCACCTTCACTCTTTACTGCTGGTATGCAGAACATTAGAGGCAGAGATTTTGAAAAGACAAGAAAAATAAATGGAAGCCTGGAGAACATGCACAGGGAAGAGAATAGTTCAAGAAGTTTCAATAGTGTTTTTCAGAGGCATAATACAAGGTTTTCAGAATTAATTTGAGAGTCCTGTAGTTTACCTGGTCTACAAGCTGTTTACAAATGTAGCCAGTTTGCAGTCAGGCTGCCTGCACATTCCACTTGTTTAGGGTTGGCCATTAATCCTGCTAAGGGAGGAGATGGCACTGTGTTAAAACTGCAGTGCCCCAGGGCCCACACTGATGAATGATGTGTTTTTATGTTAAGGACTGAAAAAGTCTCCATTGATGGCTAATCCTACATCCCATGTACAGAAAAATAAGGAGCATAATGTTGTGAGTAATAGAATAATATTCCCTTCTCTGTGTTCCCTTATACCTTGGAATGTTTGTGGTACTCATCCTCCCTGAGAACCAGACTTAGTAAGCATCAGAGATGTTCCAACTTCAAAGGATACAAAGCTGTTTCTGTGGTGCATCTTAGCTAGGCCTTTTTTCTCCCATCCTTTTCCTTTCATAAGGATGGATGTCTTAACTCAGTGATGCCTTACAGATCTGATTTCTCTAACAGCAGTCATAAAAGTTTCAAAATATAAATGTAGTGCTCTAGCATGGTTCATTGGCAACACTGAAGTAAGCCCTCCCTGAAAAGATTTTGTTCGATGCTTTCAGTGATTGCTCATTTATGATCAAGAACACATTGTGTCATAGGACAGGGAGAAATCTTTCTGATTGAATGAGCTTGTGAATGTAAAAGTTAGCAGGCTCTGAACTAAAAAATCCTTATGAGATTCTGCAGAATTATTATTAGGATACAAAAATTCATCTGTCTCTACTGTGAATTGAATGATTGAAAACTGGGATCATGAGAACAGTGAGTGCTTTAAAAATAATTTTCTTCCTTGCTTTGTACAGACAGGAACTACGTGATACATACATCTCAGACTGAATGAAAGTGTCTTGCAGGAGATGCTTTAGCCCTTTGGTTTCCTGTACTGTGAATAACAGGCCAAACAAATAGAAACTTGTTATTTTTTCTCCAAGACCATGGACTCAGGAAAAGAAAAATCCCAAATCCTTCATGATTGTTTGATTTGTGTGTAGTCTTTGGATTTACATGCAACTCCTCTGAATTATGACAAACAAGTCTGGAATCAAGTCCATGCCTCCCCCACTCCCTCTTTCTTGTTTTAAAGTACTATCATAATAAAGTAAAAACAAATTCTTTCTATAGCATAAAACAATTCAGAATTAATTCACTCCCAGAAGTGAGAAATCACTCTGACTTTTAAGTGTAAAAAAATTTTACAGTATTTGTCCATGGTGAGGATTTTTTCCTATATGATGTAGTAAGGAGCATAAGAAATTTCAAACCAATCCTGTGGAATGTACAGTAGGTGTTCATGCTATTTATGGTGCTATAAGTGAAAATTTATAATGGAGGTGTTATTCAGGAGGTCTATTTTTTATAAAAGTAATTTTTAGTTCCTATTCCTGTCAATTTTCTTGGCTGTGTAAGATTAAATAAAGAAAAACTGCACAGTGGAATCCTCAGAGAATTCATTAGGGTTTTAAAATCTGTATTTTCTCTTAAAACCAATATTCAGAATCTGTAATTCTTACTTCTTATTGCTTCTTCCTCAAACAAAAAAAATTCAGTGATGCACAGGAGAATACTTTCATGAACTCAGTAGAGAATAATTGGGTAGAAATGACAGAAATTACTTTTCAGTAATTTCTGAAAAGTACTCAGAAATTGTTTTTTTTCCTTTCAGCTTACTCCTCTCAGAATGCTTTGTTCAATTACCTCACCTACCTCATCCCACTCTCAGGCAGGCTGAGAGAATTGGAGCTGTCTGGCCTGAAGAAGAGAAGGCTCTGGGGACACCTTAGAGCACCTTCCTGTACCAAAAGAAGAGCTATAAAAAAAGAGGAGAGAACTTTTTACAAGGTCATGTAGTGACAGGACACATGATGAAGGCTTTGAAGTGAAAGGCGTCGGTTTATGTTAGATATCAGGAAGAAATTCTTTACCATGAGGGTGGTGAGCCACTGGAACAGGTTGCCCACAGAAACTATGAGTGCCCCATTCCTGGAAGTCTTAAGGGCAGGTTGGATGGGGCTCTGAGCCACCTATCCGATCTAGTGGAAGTTATCCCTGCCCACGGAAGAGGGGTTTGAACTAAATTATTTTTAAGGTCACTTCCAACACAAGCCATTCTATATGATCCTGTGATTCTATGAATTATTCATATCCCATTATTCACATTCCACACACAAAAAATCGTCACAACAGGACAAAAGGATAATATTTTAAAATGTAATTGCCAAAAGTTATGATGGTCAATGGCATTCATTCTTGTGCAAGAACAAATGCAAATGACTGGGAAGCCAGTTCTCTGTGATATGCTGCTGGGTTTTTTGTTTTGTCTTGCTTTTTTTTCTGCAAAGAAGAAACACCAATACCAATACATAGAATATT
>JACBWW010000011.1:1118634-1186166 GCA_020086605.1 Lanius collurio | reverse complement strand
GAGGAGAGGAGAGGAGAGGAGAGGAGAGGAAAGAAAAAATTCTCCAGGAAAAGGTAGAAACTGATATGGGTATAGCAATGAGACATTACAAAAATGTGGAAAAAACCCATGGAAAAATACTGATATTTACACTGAACAAAAAGGGGGGAAAAGGGGTCTTTCCTGTCCTTAATGGTCAAACTGCTATTCCTAGTACGTAAATTACTAGGTTAATACTCACTGGTAAATCAAAATATGTTTCCAATATTAGTGATCATAGAAAGGTTCAAATCAAGATCCTCAAGAAATTCAATTTCCAGGAGCTTCTCGTATAAGCAGAAAGAATAAAGTAGATGACTAGATTCTTTCCTCTCAAAATGATACAGCGTTTGAAAAAAAGGCATGAAAAATGTGAAGTAAAATAAAAACAGAGGGAGAAACAGTAGAATATTTATGAAGGTAGATATGAAGAAAAACAGATTACTTTGAATAAAAAGAAAAGAAAAAAAACCCAAAATAAAATCCTGGCACCTTGCAAATAACTGATCTGACCAGCTGTCTTTAATTCTGTCATTTCTATCCCTCTTTTTTTGTTTTCTTCTTTTCTTCCCACCCCTTCCCTGAGTATCTCAGCTTTTTTCTCCCTTTTATTTGCTCTGCATATCTTGAAGAAAAAAAACATGCTCCAAGACTCTTTCTTTGCATTTCCTCATAAATCTACCACCCTCTTCATTCCATATGCATGTCATTTTGTCTGAGCAAAATCTCTCTCAGATGGATATAACCTAAGAGATTATAAACATCAGATGGAGAAATAGGAAGCTATTTTAGTCTGACCTTTCAGACCAAATTTGGTCACACTACAGCCTGATTGAATAGGTTTTAATCAGCTTTGTCAGTGTTGAAATTTAAGTTCTTGTGCAATCGAATACCATTTCAGCCAATTTAACAACAAAAAAGAATATGCTCATGTAGACAAAAAATGCTCTTTTAAAAAATTTTTGCAAGTCTAAAAAAACTTAAAAAGAAAAAAGAAAAAGCCAACATTATAGGCTTTTACACTATTTAAGCAAAAAAGGTTAAAATAATTTTCTGTTCACCTTTATTAAATACATACACACTGTCATCTTATGGAAAAATTAAACTTCAAACAGAGTACTTAGATCTAAACTTTCAAACATATAGCTACACTTTTCCACAATTGTCTAAACAATGCATGTTATTTGTATTATTTCTACATCTATATAAAGATGAAGGAATACAAAACCAAATGTATGGTTTGTTTGAGCATAGTTGTATGGATCAGTCTGACAGATAAGTTGCTCATCAAAATGAATTCTAAAAATATCTTCATTCAGGCATAAATATTTTCATTCAGGCATAATTGCATGCAAGCAAACAAAAAACCCAGAACAACTACCACTTATGTCAAGGGTCCAACACCATAAGAAATTTATTTTCCATGAGATCTTAATGGTATTTCCAGAATACATTTCCTTCACTGTGTAATGCACATACATTCAAATAGTTTAAGGCAATGGAAACTTTGTTGAAGATTTCTATGTGGGTAGGATTTTATGCCAAGAACAAAAGAAGAAGTCTTCAAGGTCTGAAGCCATGGAAATTATAATACTGGGAATATATTCAAGGGTAAAAAGAGATTTCCATTCCCCAGGATAGAATAATAATGAAAACGTGTTATTTAATACATACACACAGACATCCTCCATGTAAGTCAAATATGTTTATTTATCTATCTTTTCATATTCTAGTACATGCTTTGTACTTCAAGAAATTTCAAATCAGTCCATTCTCTTGGCTTTGATTATAGCAACATCTTATTTACTCTCATAAATAAATTGTTGTTTATTTTGGTTTTTAGACAATTAGCTTGGAGAGTCATATTACCATGAAAAGTCCTGGGAAAATGAGCCATTTTTTTTCCATATTTTCCTATTCTATGGTATACTTTTCATGGCATCTTCAGCTTTATTTCTAGAAAATGACAAAAAAAAGAAAACAATCCCATTGCTTGATTTGGCAACTTTGTTCTTTGACTGAAGTGTTTCAATTAACAAGACTGAAAATCAGAAAGTGATTTTCCTTAGAAATTGACTACTGAGGAAAAATATTCTAAGATAGTTACTAAATAGCTTGGGACATGGATGCAATTTTTTTTTTCCAAATAAACCAAGTTCATCCAGAACAACTCTGTTTCTTCTTATTTTGTAAGTTCCATGTAAACCCATCCAGGTAATATTTAAAATTGCCTCCTGAGATATAATTGTTAAATCCTGCCTTTTGGAATACTAAAATCAGAAGTCAGCAACAAGGTGTACAGTAACAGAAAGTTTCCCCACCTCACTGTAGTATGACTAATGCTTTACCTTTCTTGTTTCTGACTGCTGCCTACTTGGCAAAGATCTAAAGGAGTTTTTTGCCTGTTCTGAAGAAGAAAAAGAGTCTTTGGTGCCATTGACCAAAGCACACTAGACAGAATAAAAGACTGAAATGGACATTATAATTACCAAGTCTCAATTCCTGCAATTGCAGGCTAGCCTCTTCTACCCAGGGATTCTAAGTCAGCAATAATGCAATGTTTCCAGCTATGAAGTGACAGCAATTTATATATATTTCTTTCTCCTTCTGAGGTTTTAGCTATCAGAGCCCTTATATCTGGTTTTGTGGCAATGAACTCAGTGTATGGGGAGAAAAAACATGTATTAATGATGCCAAGTTTCATGTTTTAAATTATCCTTAAAATATTAAATAAAAATATGATTGGGCAATAATAAGCAGAAGATGAATGAAAACTGGAATTTTTAAAATTAAAAATAAATTCAAAATTTTCATCAGTACTGCTTTTTTACTGGTGTGTGGCAGTGCAAGTGGCTCCAGCCACTCTGTTTCCAGAGGAGAACTCAGACAACCAGCTGGGGTGGTCAGCAACCCAAGTTTGGTATATAACTTCCAATCATGGTGAGAACCTATGGTTCCCTTGTTCTGTGTTTTGCATTTTTTCTCCCAACTGGTAAATGTTTTCCCCTCCCTGTTTTATGTATAAAGTTATGTATATCCATTTCCCTTCTATAATATGTATCAGTTCTAGAAAGTTCTTTGTTCCTCGATGCCCCATTGGATCCTTCCCTAAGTCCCTCCTATGAGTTGTTCCTTTTGGTTCCCTTGCTGTCAACCCTGCCTATTTGCCCCTATCCCACTGGCTGTGATCCCTTTTCCCATCTATTCTGCACCCACTGTAAGATCCCTGGACCCGCCTACCAGTGGGGCTCTTCATCCCTGTCATTTCTCTGGAGTAAACGTGTGTGGAACACGTAAGGAGAGTTCCCTTTCTTTCTTCTTTGCCTTCACCTGTGTGCCTGCTTAAGAGCAAGAGGAAGATGCAGCCCCTTCCGAGTGAGGAGCTCTATCCCTTTTCTTTGTGTGTTGGGCACTGAGTGCCGCCTTCCAGAGGAGTTTCAGCGTTGACCTCTGGGCTTCTTTGTGTCAGCACGCGATGGGTAAATCCCCTTCTGCCAGCTCACAGCTGCACAACCCCTCACTAGTGGATTTGGATATTTCATCTGGAGGCAGGACTGTGACTCAGCATGGATACAAAAACTGAAGGGAATTTGGATATGAAAGCTGAAAAGAGCTGGAAAATATCCTTGCACCTTTGTATCTTAAGTGTGTGGAAGCCTTGTACTCTTTAATGCAGTGAACATCACAGCCTAGTGACCCTGATGGTCTCACAGGCTGAGGATTGAATGATCCACTGATGTGCCCCTTTGCACTGGTCAGCCTGGTAATGTTTCTCCTCCTTTTTTATTGACAGACGTGCTGCACCTCTTCACCTATTTTTGCCAGTAGGTCAAAAAGTTTGCTGTCGTGCTTTGTGCTTCACTGAGGATGAATCTCCCATCTAAGAAAATGTAGTATCTACTAAAACAAAGTCTGATATTTTTTTTTCCTAAGCTCTATTTCCCAGCATAGACACAGGAGGGAGGCTGGTGTCATGTTCCAGTTTTCCTTTTTCTGTTAGAAAAGTGGGAGTTTGGGCCACAGTTGGGACCAAAAGTGGGGAAACACTTTTCTACCATGTTAGCTGATCATTTTTATTTCATAACTATCAGAAAGTTCCTATCATCAAATCATCATCGTGATAAAACACTACATTTATAATGTGGCCATGGCATGATTGGATTTTTAAGCACAATTTAATAATTGAAGCCTAGTCAAAGTAGCAGAAGTTGTGTTGTTTGTGGTTTGCCTTGGTCACGTTACATCCCTGTAATTTTTCATTGGTCAAACATAAGAGGATTGGATATTTTTTTAATAATATTAAATACCCAATGTGTGTACTGCTGAAAGAAAAGAAAATTTTTGTTTTCATGAGCAGGAAAGCAAAATGAAATCAAACAGTATTAAACCAGATTCAACTCACCTAATCCTTCCACAAGTAAACAACTTGTGCTCTTTATCTTCTCAGTGGACTTGAGTATATTTGTGTTGAAGAAAACCTTAGCAGACCCATAAATTCAAAGGAAGTAAGTACATTTTCTGTATCTTGTTCTCCCTGATTTTTAAAGCTCAAAGCTTGTGTGTTATGACCTGGCCCTGAAGGCGAAAGCAAATGAGTTTGTTAATAGATCCCCTGGGGCAGATTAGAGTGAAATGATGCTAAATGACCAGTGCCTTTATATAAATATGTATGTAGATATATATATACATGTAAAGTCTTTTTAGAACAATTTGGTTGCAATGAAAATGAGGTATGTAGCTCTTTTGGTTATTATCTATAGAAATATAGCAATATAAAACCATAAACATAACACTTAAGAAAATGTATAAGGAAAAGAAAGAATGAAGGGAGTGGAAGGATAGAAAAGGGGAAAGACACCACCACTTGTGGACCAAAGACAAGACTTGATTTTTGCAATTTTGATGTCAATTGTTCAAATTTATGGTCGAAGACTTGATACATTAGGTGTGGGAGAAGCCCATAAACACAGAGTTTAATGGGTTAATAAATGCTCATGTTCAGGTGAGATGTTACAACCCTGTGGATCATGCACAGTCCTCTGGTGGAAGACCCCAGAAATGAATATATGATCAGGGGTCTTTGATGTGATGGTTTATGACCCCTTGTAAGACATGACTACTGTCTCTCATGGGGACATAGTTGTGCCAGTTATGCCCCATCAGAAGCATCAGAAGGGATGAACACCTTCAGGCCTATGTATGAATATCCCAATACCTCCCCCCGGTGGGTAGGAGGGAGATTAACAGGGAGCCAGTTTTGTAAGGGAGAGCATTGGCTTGGTAAAAAACACTGTCCCATCTTGCAGGATCTGTGTCTTATTTTCTCTTATCTGGCTGAAAACCCAGCTTGTATATTCAGTGGTGGATACACACACACTGTGCACCTGGATGTTTCCTTGCACATCATCAGCAAAGCACCCTCTTGTTTTGGAAATGGCCAGTAGTTTGAGACCCTAAATGTTAACATTTCATTCTATCACATTGTTTTTGCACTGTATGAGCAAACATGTAGAGGAAAACCAGACAGTGATTTCAGTTCCAGTTTCATAGTTCGGCATTTTTGTGAAAAATGCGTTCTTGCTGTAGTCACAAACACATAATTAAAATCAGAATTACAATGGATTTCTAAAATACAGTGTCAGCACCTAAATTTATCAACTCTTTATTACCTCTTTGAAACTGTTCAAGAACCTTTTCACTCTTCATCTTTTGACTCAACTCCTAAAAGTAACAGACAATATTTAAATGTAAAAATATTTTTTGTTAGGCGTTTCTTCAAAAGTGTCTTCAGTATAGAAGTCTTTATACTGCAACTCATACTTGAATTCTGATTGCTATGGCTGTTCAGAACTACTACCAGATAGTTTTATCTCTCTGTACTTCACTCATCAGCAAAAAATGCAGACAATAATACTTGTCCTCATTTAGACGACTTTCATAAGGTTCCAAATATTTGTGCTCGTGAATTGTTGTACTATATTAACTTGGGTTTATTTTGAAGTGTAAAGTAGCTGAGAGAATAGGATTCAAATAAAATACAAGGCATTGAGACTCTTAACTTCCTTATATTTTTCTGAAATGAAAGTAAAATATACAGAACAGGTGAGAGCTCTGTTTATACTTAGGTCAGACTCTACAAATATGCCATCCCTTTTTTCTGAAAAAAAAAAAGTTGCCTCTACTATTAATTGCTAACTACTAATTGCAAAGTACTGAAAACTTGAGCAAAAATGCAGTAACGTGTCAGACAGCTGCTGTAAGTCAGCTCATTCAGTGTCATGATTAAAGTTTGTCCCAGTGATTCTACAGGAACTAAATTACGAACAACACAATATCACATAGCAGTGGTAGCCAAAATTTGAATTAAAAATTTACTGGACTGACAATACTACTAAAATAGCATTTTTATTTTTTTTTTTCAATCTAAGAATAATCTAATTTTGTGGTAACAAAGAAATATCTCTTTGCTATAGTTCTGTAGAAAAGTTCATGTAATGTGCAACTTTGTCTTTCCTAAAATCAGCCACTTAACAGTACATGAATCACTTTTCATTCTGTGATGGCTCAACAGTCTTAGAAGCAATTGTTAGTTGCTAAAATTTGTAGTATCTTAATACAAAATGTGTAGAACTGCTTTGTAGAGATCTTTTGTATAGTACTTTACTATATTTTCTTTACTATTTTTTTTTCTTTATACTGTGACTTTTGTGTTATTATGTTGTTATTGCCTAATAACTTCGGTAGTTCTGTAAGAATTCTCTTAAATCTTTCTGGTCTAAGAATCTGAACAAAAGAATCTGTTTGGCTTACAAACTTACTATACTTGTCCTCTGTTTTTGTCATTTGGATTGTAATTGGAATTTTTTCCACAAGAAATTTCGAATTGTTTCTATTTTCTGACCACTTGTTTATTCTGAACATTAATTAATATTTTTTTCTCTCAGTAAGCTCATACATACTGATAGACATATGATAGAATTTTTTAAAATCTTTAAATTTTATTTGCTTAATGGGCATAACTAAAAACTATGATCATTCAAAGCCTTCAAGGGTCAAGACTTTTGTATTAAAACAGGTTTTCTCTGAAGTTTTTAGCCGTGTTTCATTGTAACTCAGAAGCAAGACTTTCTTTTGCTGAAATGAAATTGATTAAGTCTGGTTTATTATGCTGGAACTGCTTTTTTTTTCCAAAGTTCTAATATTCCCATTCATGCTGTTCTCTCAGCTCTGAAGGCCTAGTAGGTTTTGAAGCAGACACTGAGGAACATCCATTCAGGGATTTAGTAAACCTACAGATAAACTGCTTACAGTTGTCATCAGCTAGTAGCAGTTCGGTTTTATTCCAGCCCTCCATGACATTCAGTAATCAGGGAAATATCTTTGTTTTGGGGCATACAGCTCAACTAGCTTGTTGTTGGACATTTGATTCTTAAGACAGAAAGGAAGAACACAAATAGAAGAGTATTTTTGTATCATATCAGTAAATTAGCTTTTTGGGTGCTTCTGAATTCACATCCACATGTTTTTAACATCTAGCTATGCTGCCTCTATTTAATTATTTTACTTGAAAATCTCTTTTCAAGTTTCTGTATGCACAGCTGATTTAGATTCTGCTTAATGCAGAAATACCTCACTTGAGAGAACAAAAAAATAAATTAATTAGGAGGAACTGTATGGTTGTATGTACAATATATTAAAGTTTCTATGGACCATTGATTTCTAACTGCCCTGTGTGGTTCGTTAACCTTTGAGTTGCAGGCTGTGCAATTCACATAGGTAGATGAAATACCAAAATACAATTTCAAGCTGGCTTTTGCCCTTAAGTGTGCAAGTAACTGGAACAAATTTATTTTTTTAACTGTAAAATTATTTTTGCTAATCACAGAGAGTAATCTATCATAACTACTAAGTTCCTAGCCAGACTTCTAGATATCTTAGCAAGTGTTTAGCAGGTTATAAACAACTGGACCTTGAAAAGGAATATGTTGTAGTTTTTATAGTATGCAAATGTAATTTCATTTTTCAGGCTAGTTTTGTTTAAAAAATTGTGTGAAGATCAGTAATACAGAACAAATGTGCCTTATTTTTTTGTTCATATTTACTGCATTCTCACAGCAAAATACAGAAAATGTGTGGCATGCCTTGAAGATGCCTGGAGAGAGAATTAAGAACAGCAGTAAAATGGAAAATAGATGCTCAGAATCATCAGTGGACTAATTTACAAATGTCTATTGTTATGAGAAGAATAAAAGAAACAACACAAACAGAATTTGTATTATAAAAAACCCACAAGAAGAATAATATTTCATACTATGGAGCAGCGTGTAAGAGAACAAGTTCTATTTTCTTCTAGTATGCCTGTGGTTTTTCTGTCATAACTTTTTCAGTCGAACAAATTTGCAAAATGTCAGATCATGGTCAGAGAATTTGCAAACAATGCAGTCTTAATCCAGGATTGGAGACATACAGGAGTGGAAGAATTGCTTAGGTATCAGTTCTTTGGAAATCGTTCAAATAATGTACTTTCAGATATTATCTCTCCATCACCTTAAGAAAGTATGTATTTACAAAAATAAAGCAGAGTACAACAAGTTCTGCATGACTCCATGATTTGACTTCAAATCCAGTTCTTACACCTCAATTTTGTAAAAGACACCAGAATACAACTTCTGTGGGCCAACAGGGCATTTTCACTTTATTCTTGAAAGCTTTAATAAATTTGCATTGGCAGTATTAACAGACTGAGGAGAAAATGTAACTCTTCAGCCACTATGGTTCCAGTGTAACATCTGAGTATTCCCTGGAGCTACCTTTCAACTTGGAGTTTGTGAACAAGACAGAGGCACAGATGATTAGTGACTCTGACCACTGCTCTAATGAGCAATCCCTTAAGTTCATTTTCAAGGCCTGCATTGTCTATATACCTGGATTTAATCTGCAGTAAAATTTATCTGTGCATATATGTGAAAACTGCCTTGAGAATTAACCTCTTTTAATGTAACAAAATAATGGCATTAAAAAATTCATTGAGATTTAGTCAGGGTTACTAAAAGACACCAGGCACCTTGAGGTAGAAAACCTCATTGTACTACCAGAAAATAAGTTGAACACAGTTATATTTACATTACAGTGAGTTTGCAGAACTGAACCGGTTGCCACGTATTTGTCTTACTGCCCTAGAAAATGGCTTTTAGCCTCCTGTTTCACAAAGATAAACAGAGAGAGAAAAGAAGCTACAGCAATAACTTGTGTTATTTCTGGAAATCTCATATTGTAATCTCTTCTCATTACTAACTAGGCTTCCAGGACTGCATCTAAACTACAGTGACTAACTGAAGAAGATGGAGAGTTGCCAGCAAGAAGAGCTCCAACCTTATTGTGTTTGAGGGACTGGAAGGTCAGATGCTCATGGCCCAGCCCTTTGTTTTAAATAGTCTTCTGACTTTATGGGGCCGAGATGTGCTCAATTTGGTGTCTGCATAAAAGTAGGTTTTTGATAGGGGCTGCTGATGTGCATGACACCATGGGTTTAACGTGGACTGTTATAAAACCTGCTTGGATAGATCAGTGGCCCCTCACCCAAGACAAGCTCATTGCACTCAACACGTTAATGCAAGAACAATTTCAAGGAGGACACATTGTCCCATCCACCAGCCCATGGAACTGTGTTTGTCATCAAAAACAAAAGTGCCAAGTGGCATTTTAAGACAAGTCAATAAGGTTATGAAAGATTAGAGCCCTTTACAACCAGGATTACCTTCACCTACAATGATTCCTAGAAAATGGTTCCTGGTGGTGACCTATTTAAAGGACTGTTTTTCACAATTCCCCTTCACCCTGATGACGCACTGAAATTTGCCTTCTCAGTTCCAAGTGTAAATATGCAGGAACCCCTGAAGCAATATCATTGGGTGGTGTTGCCACAAGGAATGAAAAACAGTCCAACAATATGACAATGGTTCATTGCTTGTGGTCTTGCTCCAGTGCACCAGGATTTCCTTGTGGTACTTTTATATCACTACATGGATGACATATTGATAGCTGCAGCCACTGCTGAAGAGACACGAGCTGCCTTAACTGCAGTTATGCGTGCTGTTCAACAGGCCAGACTAAAAATTGCTTCAGAAAATGTACACTTTCCACCCTGACCGTATCTAGGATGGCACATCACAGAGCAAAGCATGAAACCTCAAGCAATCAAAAACCTCAAAAAGTTTGTGAACACAAGTCAACACACTGAATGATCTGCAGAAGTTGTTTGGTGCCATCAACTGGGTATGGCCCATGCTTGGCATCACTAATCAAGACCTACAGCCATTATCCAAATTGCTGAAAGGTGACACCTGTGGACACAAAAATGCTGCTAGCAAGAAAAATCCTTGCTGTTTTTCCAGACCTGTAGGAGATTTTTGTCTCTCACAGAATATGTTAGTAAGTTCTGTAAACTAGAACATCTGTGACCTTGTAAATCTTTGTTTATAGTACAATAAAAAAATATTTGATAATGGATGTTTTAGGATTTTAGCCAATTACCCCAAGGGGTGGCATGTCTGTGATCAATTAGATTATGAAGAAAAGGTCTATGATATAGTGGGAAATAATAATAAAATCATACTTGGAGCATCATTCCTGCCTGCTGGTCTTCTCTCTCTCCTCCTCTCCATCACTATGCTGGCGGCCTGCCATCACAGACACCCATAATGCGCCACCTTGAACTCTTACATCTGAAGGACAAGTAACACTACAATATGTGGCATCAGCAATTACTACACACCAAGCCACTCACTGGGATCCAGAGTTACCTGTTTTGACCATTATCCTAAATCCCAACTGACAACCACATGGTCTCCTGTTTCAGTGGTGCAACAGTTTGATCCCCTCCTACTTTTAGAGTGCTTGTTTCTTCCTCATGGTAATGCCCAAGACTATTGGTACACAAATGAAATGTTTGCTCAGTTAATAATGAAAGCATGAAGATGCTCCTGCACCCTTGCAGGACAGGAACCTGCTACAATTTTTGTCCCTCGTACCCCTACATACCTACTGTGGCTTCAGCAAACTTCTGAGACTTCTCAAATTGCTTTAGCTGCCTTTCCTGGGCAGGTTTTAGTGCATCTGCCAGCACACAAATTATTTGGCACAGGATTTGTTTCTATGCTTAAGCCTAAGCGATCTCAAGTGCCACTTTCAGCTCTAGCAGATTTTTCTGATGGATCTGGAAAGACACAGAAGTCTGTTTTAGTTTGGTGAGACCTAGATACAGGACAGTGGGATTCAGATATCTCAGCTGTCCCTGGGTCCCTTCAAGTTGTTGAACTCACTCCAGCTGTAAGAACTTTTAAAAAATGGCCAGGACCTTTTAATTTGGTTACTTTCCCATAGCTCCTGCAGGACCAACTTTAGCAAGTCAGCCATGTTTAACTCATTCTGCTCCACAGTAGAGAGTGGAGCAATCATTAAGTGGTCTGAAGCCCTCAGCTGGAGAGATGATACACAAGGAGTTCTGTATCTGAATTTATACTCAACAAACAATGCATTTTCTGCTTTTCTCCTGAAGAAAACTGTCATGTTGACAACCATACCTGTCATTGACTTTTATTTCAGAAAGAAACATAATATTGGTCTCTGTAAGTGTAAAGCCATGAAATCACAGTAAGAAGGCTGAGAAAAATTTGTTATATTATATACAGTGGACTCGTATTTGAACCTTGGAAAACAGCTTGTATTTTATATCACTGTACATACTGATAAGCACAGCTTAAAAGAATAAATGTGTCCCAAACATTGAAAAACCTCTAAAATCACTTATCTGCTCAGAGAGGAGACATTTATCTACCTAACAGAAGTTTTCGTGCTTGAATTCAAACTCTGAATAAACACTAAAGATGAAATACAAGGAATAATTTTTCTGTTCATGTGAGCAGCCTAATTATGATGTGAACCAAGTGGAAGAAATGATCAGCTTTAAATCAATAGTAGCTTTAAATCAATTTAACATTTTTGTTAATAGAAGTGAGAGGATTTATGAAAAAATACAGGGAAAGAGTTAAGTGTGTGTTGTTTCAACTGTTGTGAACCAAGAAAAAGCTGATCACTTCTAATCCCCCAGGTTGGCAAGAATGGTTATAGACCTGTGGTAGTGGGGTCAAAGAGAGATCGAACAACAATAACTATCCTTATATCAAGCTCTGATATAAAAGAGACAATAAGGAGAAGCCAACTACTCTAATATGTAAAATTCTGATGAGATATTAAGAAAAAACTTTCATAAAAAGGTCTTTTAATTTTCCGCCTTCATTGACTGACATGAATGATGAAAACAGCCCACTGGATGCAAGTAAGGGGTTTCAAGAGGCACTTTCCTAGCTTTTACAGCCTAAATGCACCTTTAGGGTCATATATTCAGCTTAATTTCCTATTATATGCTGGAGCACCTTATCTAGAAGTTTCTGTATGAAGCTCATAATTGTTTAAAGCTGTAGTTCATTGAATAGTCTTTAAATAAATAGTCTATGTTCCAGGGCACTTGTTGGAGTAGTTAATTACCTCATGTGCCAAAACCCTCCACTTTGTATCTATTTATATAGCATCTTACTTCCATTTCCCACCTGTCATTGTCACTGAGCATTTCCTCTAGAAAAAAAGAGTCATCACCACCAGAAGTGTTTTCCCAATATATCTCTGGGGAACATGATCACATTAGCTATGCTAGTGATATTACTGGGTTCAGAAAAAAGCAGTTGGTCTGTTTTATCTCTAGTTTTCATAGACATTTCTCTGTGCAGCTTGCACATACATCCCTCCAAGCATGAGTGTTCCTGCCATATATGGCTAGAAAGAGGTGTGTGATCCTTAATGGATCCATCTGAGGGTACATAAGCCATTGTTCAGAAGAGAAACACTTTTCTCCAGGCACTGAATGAAAGATATATTTTTAGGACTGGATTTTGATTGTTTTAAGTGGCAAATATCCATGACATATCCTCCCCAAAATCTTCTCAACACTCCTAATATCCTTAGCCTTCAACATCAGCTCCACTCACATGGTTACCCATGAAGTAACAGCCCCCTGTCGCCTTGCACCTCCTAATTTCTTGGCTCTTCATGAACAGATGAAGTTCAGGACCCAGGTGTTCAGCTTCAAGGTTTTTCTGCAGTTTGAATTTGTAGTGAGAGACTGGCTTTCATGACAACTTGGTGAACATGCACTCAGTACTGGGCACCCGATGTGCAACACCTCAGATGGTTGTGCTTCAGCAGAAGCAGCACATGATAGCTCAATAATAATGGCAGAGGGCATTGCTACATCTCTGTGTGTCTGGGCAGCAACATCACATAGCAGAGCATCTTCTAATATGCAGGCAGACAGGACCCACAACCTCTACACAGCAGGCTGCAGAAGATATGGCAAAGGAATGTCATGAATTTAGGGATTTTCTTACAGTATAAACTGTGAATAACGACCCTTTTCCAGACTCAAAAGCACAGTGCTGACAAGAAAATCCTATCTTCTGATGTGGACCTGCCCTCAGAGAACCATCAGTCCTTAAAATTTGGGAAAAAGTCACCAAAATATGCCCAGATCGTGCCTTCAGGCAGCCTGCCAAGAACATTATCTACAAAGGAAGACCCTCAGATCCCTACATCCAATGAGCAGGTCAGAAGTAGCATCAAAGTATGTCTCTGTCATGAACATTACCAGCAAATGTAGAGGTGACAACAATGAAAGAAGTCACAAAAATGACAGAAGTACCAGCACCAATCTGCTACATGAAGAGCTAAATGGAGAATAACAAGGCAATATCTTCTTTGTGGGTGCTGACTGTCCTATGCACACTGCATGAAAGCTGTGCATGGTGCATACTTGTGTGCACACAGATAAAAAGCTCATGTGATATCCACTGAGCAGCCATAAATGCAGCCAGACAGATTTGGAGGAAACAAAGGTGAAAGAGATCTTGTGGATATGAGCTCAATCCACTCACTGGGCCTGAGGAGCCAGGCATTCTTTTTTGAGCCTATTTTATTAAGCAGTATAAGCTTAGACAAACTTCCTTTGCCAAAAACAGTAAACAAAGGCATCCTTCGGCAGAAATAAACTGTTTTAGCTGCTGTAGAAATTACTCTAAGGTCAAGTCGCTTGTATCATGTTTGTATAAAATAATGACAGGTCAATTGGGCTGTAAGAGGAGAGAAAAATTACATAAAATGGTACTCTAATAGTTAGAATGTTAACAAAAAAGGAAGGGGAGGTCCTTAATTCAAGCTGCCTTACAGAAATAATTTGTAGTTTTGACACCAAACTGTCATTATATAAAACATACACACAGTTTGGGAAGTAGTCATATATCGCCACCTAACTCTTACTATAGTCACTCCTCCAAGCATGATTTAAAAACAAAGCTGCTTTCCAGGGTCTTGAAAAATATGCCAAAAAAACCCCCTCAAACTCCACTCTAACACTATTTTAATGAAATCTAAGGCACTTTCCAATGGTGTTGGGTAGAACCTTGATGTGCCAGAGGATAAACTGTTTCTATTACCTTACTTAAGGCAGCTAATCATTCAAACTTAAAGCTTTTCTGATTTCTATTCCCTGGTAGTTGACCTGTACTTTTACTCTCAATAGAGAGCTTAGTTGCTATTTTCAGAGCTGCCAGAGTCAGATGCCTACATACTTAATGAATAGAGACCTATGTCCCGTTTTCTTGATATTGCTGGCTATCACCTTTACCAGCTTTTAGATATTACATCTTTTTTAAAACTAACACATTAACTTTTCCTTTTTTGTATGTTATTAACCACCAAAGTAGAATATTTATATAATATCTGTGTGATTTGTGGATCTTGCTTAGTCATTTTAGGACTCTTAGTTAATATCTGCATTTGATATTACAGATTTTACATTTCATTTGTTCTCAGTAAATTTATAAAATTCATTCTTAATATTTTTAACTCTAAATGGTATATATAGACTGTGGTGCTGCTACAAAATTCCAGAACTTTTGATCTCTTCTGACTGCTTCTTCTTTTTCTGTATGTTGTAGTTTTGAAAAAATATTTTTAATGCCATTTTCAAATCTCACTATAACTGAGGTGGTTATTTTACTGGAGTAGTCTTTCATGAGTATAAAATTGTGGGAGGTTTTGACATTTCATAAAGTATTTTTAAGTAATTCCCAATCATAATTCATGCTTTTATGTTTCAGTATTTCCTCCCACTTGATTTTGTCTATAACTGTTTTCAACTGTGTAAAATTACCCTTTTCAAAGAATGAGGTCTATGTTTTAACTGGTCAGTATATTGCTTTGCTACTGTTCATTTTCAGTCTGAACTCAATTGTTGTCTCAGAAGATTGCCCTTTAGCAGAGATTGAAGCCATAGAGAGTGTACAAGGACTCTTTAGAATGATGTAATGTGTGGTATTTCATATGCTGTGTTCATAGTGCGAGACAGTTCTTAGGATCATGTTCTTTCAGTCAGCACAGAATAACATTTCATGCAATCATCAGTTTACAATTTGTTTGGAATAAGTATATTGTCAAAAGGAACAGATTTTGAATTTGTTAACGTGAAGTGTACTGTTTGGAAGCACCTTTATTTAAACTATTTCCAAGTTATACAAATGAATAATGGACTATAATTAGGAAATCCTGAACACCTTCCATTGATCCTACAAAATGCAATAGCATTTGTACCTTTTTTTTAAAATCCTACAAAATGCAATAGCATTCGTTCATTTTTTTTTTAATCCACCATGTTCTGAGGTTTTACATACAGCCTAGGAAGGGGGAAATTTGTGTGCATAAGACAAATGTAAAATAACTTATTCATTCAAATAATTAAATTTCTTTTGCTTAAGGTGTTTTCTACTTTAAATTTTTACCTTACGGCTCTGTCTATACAGTCTGAAAAAGAAATATTTTGAATATCTGAACTCTTTATTCCCATTTGCTTCATGTGATTTTGGTTCTTGAAAAACATTAATACAAGTCTGAAATCTTCTAGTCTGGCAAATATGCAATGAAAATCCAGTTCTGATTCAGTTCTTGGGGGTGCACAGTAGGAGACATTTCATCCTGCTGGGCCCTGCATCTCAAGATAAACCATCAGCACACAGCCAATTAGCAGAAGGCTAAACAATTTTCTGGTCCTTTTCTGGTGTTTTCGGTAGGTGGATAAACAAGATGGTGGAGAAGAGATGCTTAAAGCTTAGAGCTGAAGGTAGTGATGCTTCTGAAGATCAGGGAAAGTTATGAGATACAAGGATCTGCATGTCTAATTTGCCACTATATGCAGATGGATTAATTTATTGCATGTGAGGATTCAGCTAGCCAGCTAGGTGAATCCCCAAATTTAGCAGGGGAAGAGGTTGCTAAGAGGAAACCACAGTGTAAATTGGCCACCTATTCATCTAGTTTTTTCTTTATACCTGTTTAGAAACCATTCCCTATTACAAGTTCACCTCCCTTAACTAGTATCTCCATCTCCAGCCACAGATCATGACACTAATCTTAGTCCTTAACCATCTTCTCTGACCCTACTGCAAGCAAAGTATACCAGGAGCACAACCCTTCTCTGCCGATTTCCAGGGCACAAACAGGTTTCCAGGGTCCTAGGAAGTGTGGTAAGGCTCCTTCTGGTAGATGAAACGTGAAAGAAGCAAAATGCAGAAGAAAAGTATCAGACAGGGCCCATTAAGCAGGCGAAAGTTGCAGGATGGTTTCGAATATGCAGCTGTATCAGGTTCAACAAGGGGATGTGCTGTGTCCTGCCTAGGAGTTGTGAGGGGAATGGCTAAGGGCAACTCATAGTGCAGGAAAATATCTAGAAGCTCTCAAGAATTTAAATACTTACTTTCCTTTTTTGAAGTGATTTTTCTGATAGTGAGGAAACCTCCCCTTTTTGTCAGTTCCACTCTTAATCCTTTTCTGCTGTGGCAAGAGAAAGGCAAAGAGGGGTGCCAGGGTACCCATGCCTAGGATACCCTTCCTTGAGGGCATGCTGCAGCAGAAAAAGAAGGTAGCTTATGGAGAAAAAGACAACAAAATACCTAACAACTCATGTCCAGAGAAAGTGCTCAAAGTTACTAGGTGTAGAAGACAGCAGTATTTACATCTGGAGGATCATGCAGTATGTGTGCTGCCACAGTGGCAGTGGTGCTACAAGTGACACAAAAGTACAACATCGTTCCATTGGCAGGTCCTTGGGCATCCTCCTCTCAGTGTTTGTGATGGCCATTGCTGTGGAGGACCAAGCTCTCCCTCTGTCTCTGCATATGGATCATCAAGGACAATTCTGGGGTTAAAGACCTGAGACCCACAGCTTTTTTCCCTTTTCCCCTCCATTTGAAAAACTGAACAGACTTGGCAGCCATTTAGGCAGGAATTGGA
The DNA here is from genome assembly GCA_020086605.1 of Lanius collurio. Taxonomy (NCBI): domain Eukaryota; kingdom Metazoa; phylum Chordata; class Aves; order Passeriformes; family Laniidae; genus Lanius; species Lanius collurio. The sequence goes on along the minus strand of JACBWW010000011.1, from coordinate 1,168,754 downwards.
AGTAAAAACCCTATGGATATCTTATAGGGGTGGAATGGGGGAGTGACTGTATGAGAACTGAAAGATATCAAACATTTCATTATTTTACAGAATATCTTTATTAGTATTCAACTTTATTATAACCCCATTTTATCACTGTGTACAGTGGTGGATGTATACCTTGAGCGTAGGCTTCCTTCAAAGGGCAAGGGATGACATCCTAGATGCAGGCAATCTCCCAGGTGTGCTGGAGGATATGTAGAGGTTGGAGGTGTGGGGAGTGAACAAGGCACATAGTCATAGAGTTTGTCGCCAGCATGATTCTTTCGAAGCTCATCCATGCCAGCTGTAAACCTGATACAAACTTAAGTATATTGGGGGAGGGAAGAAAGTGGGACATTTGCAGTTAAAACCTTTTTTTTCCCTCTCAACAGAGCTGTACAGGTGCAAGTAAATATATTTGATTAAACGGGCACAGTGCTCATTGCTTCTGCTGAAATAGGCTGGTTTATAGAACAGATTTGCTTATATAATTTCATTTCAACTTTATAGAACTATTTAAATCAGGGCTGTGGTCTAACTGGAAACCGTCCTTAGGTGCTATGCATTGTGGGCCATTTTTCTGCCATCTTCTAAATATATTCACTTATCTTACAAATAAAATTAGGTTATTTCAGGGCTTGGTATCACAATTCATTTCCATGTTGTAAAGATAATGTTACAGAATTTGAACATTCTTCATCATTCAGAAGCTAAATATTACAAGATTTATCCTAATTAAATATATGGCGATGGAAATGAACTAGAAAACAACCTGAAGTTGTGCATTGGATTATGAACCATATTTAACAAAAGTTTTCAAATTGAGTTATATTTGTCTGAACAAGCAAAAAAATCTGGGAAAGACAATGTAAAATAGAAACTTTAAATATGTAAGTGGAAAAGTTACACTTTATAGTTTACACAGTATATGAAAAGAAAGTCGCTGGTAAATATTGTTATTTATTGATGTCGTCTGAAAGACATCTTGATCAAGATAGGATGCTTTTGAAATCTTTGCTGACAACTGAGCTTAGAGGGTTGGAAAAAATGTGCATTTTTAAAATGTATTTTTTTATCACTGACTCTTGTATGATTGTCACTAAATCTTGAAAGTGTTCTTGTGAGTTTACATGTATACAAGCACAAGAAACTTACTTTTCCAAAACTCCACTACACACATATAAATAAAAGTCTGTTTTTTTCTCCAAATTATTTACCTTGCCTATGAATCAAAGCTCTACATTAAATGAAATTGAATTCTGCCATTTGTTTTGAAAAAGCATCTGACTAACTAAACTATTATATCAGAACTTAACACTGACTTTTTCCCTCTAAAATTTGCAAGTCCTTTCAAAAGATGAACAAAATATACATTTCAGGGATAATTGAGTAGGAAGTTTAATATGAACAATGTCAAAAAAAGAAAAATCTCTATCACACAGAAATCAGAATGACTACAAATGAGTCTGATTCCTTGTCAGCAGCTGAAATGAAAATGTGGGAAAAAAGGCAGAGATAAAATAATTTTGTAAAGGTGATCCTAGATGAAGTTCTAGAAGAAGGCTTTAGTACAAAGGTATTGTGAGTGAATACTACTGGACTGTGCAAAAAATGAAACTTTGAAATAGTTGTTTTGCCTTTTAAAATTCCAGTTAAAATGTTAATGAAGAGTTACATATCGATTGTGTTTCACTAATGTCAAATCCTGACATTATGTTTTGCGTACCCATGAAAAATAAAAAAAAGCTGGCTCCAAAATCTGAACATAGAATTCTAGTTCAAAGTGCCCTATTGTTGGATAATTCAACATACCAAGAATGAAGGAATTAAATCAGCAACTTCTGGTAATGCATGAACTGTTACAAACCTTATTTTATTCACCTACTTTTCTGAAGTACTATAAGTTATTGAAAGAAGCAAACACATATTTATATCGCTAACATATTAAGGCAGAATATGCATATATAAATGGTGCAATTGACTAGAAAAAATTCCATTTCACATATTCACAACCTGAGAGTTTAATTCATGCTTTTTTGAAAAACAGTCACTTACAAGCATACATTTCAGTGGAGCTGGAAACAAGGAACCCGACTTGTGTTCTTTTGAAGATTATTAGTATTTATTGCCAGTCTAAGAATTATTCTCTTGGAAAAATACACAATCCTCTTATTTCCAAATATACTTTGGATTGTGGCTTTACTGCTACCACCAGTACAGTGCAGAGGAATTCCATTTATTTGACACTAAAAAAGAAACATCATTTAAATTAGAGCCCAAACTTCTGAAACTACCCCGGTCCAGTTTCTCAAAGTAGATACGCACTGTGCTTCTATTTTATCAATTTGCAAGCAGAAAGTAGTCACTGATGTAAGAAAATGGCCACTAATGACTGATAAAAGCTGTAATTATAATCTCTGGGAAACTAAAACAGAAAGCTTTTAATTTTATGCAAAAGTTATAGAAAAAAATGTTAAGACTAATCTGAGGCAAATGAAAATGTTTTTTGAAAAATAAGCTGTGATGGGAACAAATCAATCTATTTCCAGTAGTTTTCCAGTAGTAAATAAACAATGCAATTTTTTTTAAGGAGAAAGTGAGTCTTGCATAGAAGGCTGAAAGAAAGCTGAAAGAAATAATAAACCCACAAAGACAGAAGAATTTCAGAAAATAATTAATTTTTAAATTAATATTTTTAAAAGGAAATTATAATAGATACATCATAGATCCAAATGAGATGTAGCAAAGTTCTTTTGAAGATCTCTTCCTCTGATATGCTCTTAACAACCCTAACATGATAAAACATGTAGTTTTTCTCTAATTTGTACCTGTGCATGTCACATACAATGCTGGATGCAAAGCAAAAATATCAGAAAGACTGAATTCATTCTTGATCCCTCGAGAGCTGCTTCAGATAAAATGCTAGAGACAAGCAATGATGAGGCATGAAATCTCTTTCCATTACAATGTCTCAGCCTCTCAATTCAATCTCACTACTATTTTTTTGTTTTTTTTTTCTTTGTGCACAATAGTTTCTCAACACACTCCACATCCAAAGTCCAGTCAATACCTTTTAGAACGCTGTAACCATGAGTTTCTGAAAATTTCATGCAAAAGCAGGAAAATAAATTCTCTTTTCCTTACTTTCTCGCTTGTAGTCACTCTTTTTTTTTCCTAATCCTAACATGCCATCATTTACATCCATGGAGATGTTTGAGAAATTAACAGGAATCTCTGTAGTAACGTTGATGAATGAAAAAATTAATGTAGCTTTCTATAAGGACTTGTATGATTCAAAAATTGCTTCTTTGTAGCTGAACCTACTTAATATAAACATGCTTTCTCACTTTTTCAGGCTTCTTCTCCACTGCATCATAATGCCTAGATGACCAGTAAGCACAACCTTTCCTTTTGCATAGTGCTAATTGTAATATTGCTTCTTCCATGCTTTGACCCCAACTGGCACCTAAACACCACATAGCCACTCATATTAGTCACTTCTTCTCACTGGGATGGGGGAAGAGGATTGAAAGAATAAAAGTGAGAAAACTCATGGGCTGAGATAAGAATTTCAGTATAATAATAGTAATAATAATAATGATAATAATAATGATAATAATAATAACAACAAAAAATATAATACGATTTTTTCTCTTTTTTTTTTCTTAAGGGAAAGGAAAACAACAATGATGGATAAATAAAACCCAAGAAAAACAAGTGACACAAATGCAAACTGTTGCTCACCACCAAACAACTGATGCCCAGTTAGTCCTCAAGCTGAAAGTGTTACCTCTCCCTACTTAGCAACACAACAGAATAAGGAATAAATAATTTTGCTGCTAAAAACTAGAAATACACATTGGATAGTTACTAGCCAAAATATAAAAATTACATTAACTTCATGTACTACTTTTGAGGGGCTCATCTACATCAATGGTAGGAGTGTAAAATTCCTATATATGCCAAAACAAATGAAGGGTTCCAATTACATGTCTTTAATCCCATGTTTCAAGAATAGGCATAGATTTTCATTGCTCTGATATCTTCTGTATTCTTGGTGGCTTCCTGGTGAAGAAAAAATTCCACATGCATCTTTAGATACCAGTTTAGGCACCAAACTCAGATGCAGAGTGAAGCTCATGAGGTGCTGTGTGGAGTCAGGGAAGGAGGAGTTCTCCAGAAAGCAGAGCAGACACCTGACTGAGTCATTTGCACTGTGAAGAAAAACATCTCCCTCTCTCTTCCCTGCTTATCATAACAGCAGTATGACATACTGGTAAAAGGATGTTAAGCCAACCAATAGCAATTTCCCTCATAATATCTTAAGATTTTTTACCTATAATCCTTTGCTTTCACTCCCCACAATTCTGAATAATCTCTTTAACACTCATTTTGGGGAAAAAAAGCCCAAGTGCAATGATATACAATTACTAAATATTTAATATCTCTTTTTTGTATTGTTACCCAATTATTTCTATTCTCCTTTTACTCAATTCCCTCCAAGTAATTTCTAAACTGCTAATTCCTAATTCCAAGTGTGTTATACAACTCAATTATATACAGTGTGAATGTATTAAGCTTTCCTAAGGAAAAAAGAATAAGAAAGAGAGGAAGAAGAAGAGGGGGACAGAACTGGGGATAGGGAGAGGGAGTCAGAGGGAGCTGGGAGAGAGAGAGCAAAAAGGGAGAGGGTGACAGCTGGTGATATGATGCAGCTGAACGACAGATGTTGGAGTCGATTTGACAACGAGCAGAACACCAGACATGCATGCTGGAAGCTTTCCAGTTGCCTGGGGATCACAGAGCCTGGTTTTTACATTCCATCATCAGCATGCTCACTTCACTTCTATCATGGTGTGATTACTTAGATGGGAAGCATTATAATGGTAACAAATTCTCTTCACTTGGTACACAGTAAAATTTGTATACTGCAATTGTGGGATAAAGCTTTCAGAACTGATGGGCTTTGAACTTTCATATGTAACTTATTTGTTGGAATGGCCAGATTCTTTGGCACATAATATGAAATTGTGCAAGCAGGCCTTTCTACAGGGAGTAGATTTTCTTTTGCAGCTCCTTTATAATATACATACAAATATATCTCAAGTAAGGCATTTCAAAACTAGGACTCAGAACAATTATTTTAAAAAAATGCAGTCCAGCTGTATTAAGAATACTAATTTGAGATCAAAATTACTCTAAGGGTTTGTTTTTTTGTTTTTTTTTTCATATTTATCATAGCTAAAGCATATAAACCCATTTTTTTAAAAAAAGGGGGAAAAAGGGAAAAAAAAAAAAAAAGGTGTAGAAAACAAGACTATGTGTTATGAACTTTCTGAAGCTAACCAGAAAATCCAGGAGTCCAAAGAAAGTTTCTGGAGATGATTTAGTCAATAAAATTTGCCATGAAGAATGAAAACACCTGCAAAAGGAAATACTTTCAAGATTCAGAGAAGGCAAATAATTGCTATACTCTGACTACTCATTTTGATCAAACATGCTACAAGCTCCAAAAATTTTTTGGGAAAGTAGGATATCTCTCTAGATCTCTGAAGACTATATTCACTCAGCTAAACTCCACTGTAGGTCTACTCTCTCCTTTACCTTGAGAGAGTAAAATAACCTGAACATATAAAATAGTATTTAGAAAAAAAATGGTATTTTGCACCTTATATAAGGAATATACCAATTTTAAATAAGTGGTGAATGAAAAAAATCCTGAATATACATATATGTATTTTTGTTAGCATTTCTGAAGGGAGATGGAACCTTCTCCCTTCAGAGACATAATTATCACATCTGAGAAAAAATAGAGTTTTGAATGAGACCTTTATTTACAGCCTACAGAAACTTTTTAGTCATTTAAAACCTCCAGGCAATACATAGGGATGAATGGTTTGATGCCAACCTTTCAAATATAAGTAATTAATTCAACAATTAATTTTCTGCATTCTACAGTTCATGCTCAGGAACAGATATCTTTCTCTATTCTTAATGCTAAACTGTCAACTAAACTCATTAATGGCATTTTATGCCATTCTTTTATTTCTCTTATGAAGGTTTTTGATAATAGAAGGGCAAGAGAAGATTTATTCCATCAGTCTGCTCCTAAAATACATTTGAAACAACAATTTAGGTTCTCTGAAGACACAAAACATTAATGAATGCAATCCATTTCTTGATGGGAAGCTATAAAGGTCAATGTAAAACATGTAATGAATTTCTCCAGATAAGTGAGAGAAGTCAAACTCAAGTTTCCAGGCAATTACACACAATCAAATATTCCCACTCTAGATTCTTGAAGAACAATGAAGATATTTTGTAAAAAATGCCATCAGAGTTATCATGATAGGAGGATGATCATGAGGCTCTTTTTTTTTTTTTTTTTTTTTTTTTTAATCTCAGATATTAGTCAGAGAAATATAACAAAAAACCTTGTTCCAGACTTTGGAATGATAAATTGCTCTTACTACACACAAGTTCTCCGACCTAGAGTCAGAGACCACAGGGCTAACAGATATCTATCATAAGGAGCCTTATTCTGTTCAATTTTGTAATAATAGTAATAATAATTATAATAACATTCTGCAAAGTTTGTGTCTATATCTTAAAAAAATGATTTTGAGAGAATAAACTTATATTCCAGATTCAAAAATAAAGAGAAAAAAGAAAACCCTTCCTTACTAAGTTTCATTTAATGAAGTATAGCCATCCTACTAGACTCTAACAACTTGGAGGAACTATCTACTTGTAGGGACTGTTTAATGAGATAACTGCAAGCTGTTCTGAATGAGATTTTTATTTGTATTCTCAAAAATATATATTAATAACAGAAGAAATAGCCAACTTATTTCTTGCTTCCTATTTGAGATTGTCTTTGTACAATAAAGTCATCACAGGGCAAATTCCTCTCACTTGTTAGAAACTCCTCTTGTATCTCTCCCTCTTGGCAATGGCTTGTAAAAACTTTTTGGAACCACTCCTGGGATACTGTGCTTCTTTACACAGAGTTTTCACACATACTGCTTTCTCTCTCCTGGTCTCCCACTCAGAAGCCCTGGCCCACCTGGGAGGTCAGCTGCAAGCTTCAGGACAGCTGTGGGACCTTCCTTTGATGTGCTTTCCTTAGGCATCCTACAAAGGCTGTGCTAAGATGGACATACCATGCTGAGTTGCCCTGGCCCCCAAGACTCACACCTGCTCCATCTGCTTCTAAAGAGATAGTTCTTCTTTTTGGCATTAACCTCACAGCTCCTAAAACCTTAATTATATTCTTCTTTCCTTTACCTCCTTGCGTCTTTCAGGGAATAAAGTCTCACCTGGGGTTTTGGTACCTTTTTTTAGGAATCCCACAGATTTCAGGAAGAAAAAAAAAAAAAAAGGAAAAGGAAAAGGAAAAGGAAAAGAAAAAGGAAAGGAAAGGAAAGGAAAGGAAAGGAAAGGAAAGGAAAGGAAAGGAAAGGAAAGGAAAGGAAAGGAAAGGAAAGGAAAGGAAAGGAAAGGAAAGGAAAGGAAAGGAAAGGAAAGGAAAGGAAAGGAAAGGAAAGGAAAGGAAAGGAAAAAGAGAAAAAGTCTACCCTCATGATTCACTTCAATGTTATCATGTTATCTCCTCTGCCTCCTACCTCCAGCAACACAAAGGGAAAGGAAACTACTGATAATAACCATGATGGATGACTTCTGGCATGTCCCCTGATATTTTCCCTTAACTAGAGATGGAAATCTATTAATCTCTGGCCACGGTGTTTAAACACATCATTTGGCCATCATTCTCTTGAATAAGTTCTTTAAATGTGTTAAAGATCATTTTAACATACTGAAATTGTACCATGGCATTGTCTTTTACTGATACTGATTAGACAGCTTACTTGACATGAAAATCCTTTTGGAAAGACAGTTATATTCCCCATGCCAAAAAAATGAATGGAAAATATGGATCTAATTTTTCAGGTTTTATGGTTATTATTCACCTGGAAAAAAAATAAAATAAGGAGGGAAAAGCAGTTAAGAGTAAGAAGATAAAAAACCCCAAAACTTTACAAAAACAACAGAAAGCTGTTATGTTTAGAGAAAACCTTGTTGTCCTACTGCTGAGTCAATTAAGAAAATTAACTAGAAAATCTGCACTCCCAGACATCTTCCCACCTTTCTTTTCAAACTACTATTGCTGAAACTCCTAGAGAATGCGAATTCTAAAATCACTCACTTTCCAAAGCTTTGTGAAAATACGAAGCCTTTCTTGATATCAGCATCTCATTTTTCAATTTGTATCAAAAGCCTGAGGGATAAGATTTACTGAAAAACAGTACACTGCAAATTGTAACTGGATTCAGGCTTGGAATAAAACTCTTTTATGGTAAGTAAATTATTTTAGAAATCATATTGGATGAAGATTTAATAAAATTATTACAAAAGAGATTTTAATTCTGATAGAAGAAGCTTACTTCATGTAACATTTATCTAAAGCAAAGGCACAGTTGGAATCATCCCCAGGAAGAGCTTATAAAGAGATGTTTTGTTTAATTTTCATAATATGTCCATTTTCCCCGTGACATGACCTTAAACTGAGAAGATGGATAGTGCAGTATAACCTACAAGAAAGGGGAGACCATTACAGAATAGTCCCCTGAAATTTCTGTATCAATGTTTGGTTTCTTTCATAGAATATTTTTAAGTTGATTTCTATAAGCTCAGGGGGTTTTATCTAATTTGGGACATATTTCATAAGACAAACTTTATAACGCAATTTTAAGCTAGTTGATAATTATTTATAAATGATCAGAACTCTAAAAGAAGTAGAGATTTACACAAAAAGCAAGGAAATCATCAGTATAACTCATTAAAAGAGCTAAGAGTCACTAGTTAGTGCCCGTTTCAAAACCATAATTCAAACCAAGAAGAGTAATATGCCCAGTGCAAATGCAGTCAATTAGACTAAAATATGTTTATTTGTTAAGAAAAAAATTATCCAATGAAACACTTTTTAATATTTAAATAAGATTCCATAGTTCTGCTTACCATGTCTACTAGTGGGAAATACCTTACATTTATTCTCAACTTTTAAATCAGTATTTGCATTAACAATAAATTTAAAGAAAGGAAAAATTTCTAAATGCCATTAACTAGGAATTAGCAACAAAATTGCATAACTTTCATAAGCTTCATCTTGATTTTGCTTTCTCCACTTATTTTGAGATATTTGTGGTATAATTACATTCAGAATCCCAAAGACATCCATTTAAAAGAAGAGATGAACTACTAGATTATTAGAAAAAAAATCGCCAGATAAAAACAATTTATTTTACATAAGGTATTCCTTAGATTTTTTGGCACAAAGGAAGCAATTTTTAATTTAAAAACCTGATTCTTGACACAGAGGTGCTCATATTAAATTTAGAAAGCAATAGAGCAAGCCTGTTTGTTTTTCTAGCCTCTGCAGAGTTTTCTTCTTTTTCATGTAGAGTCAAATTTCTTGAGCCTTTCTATTAATCTGTATTTTGCTTCCTCATAACTCAGAGTCATTGCTCTGCTACTGGAAAGGCTACCCACAGCTTTGTCTTCCCTCCCAAATGCTGAGCCTGAAGGTGCTGCTTTGCAGTCACTTATCCACTCCCTGGCAATCTGCACGAATTTGCAAGGAAGAAGAGGGCCAGCCTGCAGAGTGTGTCACAGGCAGACCACCCTTCTCTGTGTGTCCTCTGGGTGCATTCAGAGTCCTATACAGAGCCTTCTTTAGGTTTTTGTTTACTTATATCCAGGGCCCAAATTCTACATTAAGGGCATAAGAAACATTAAAGAGAAATCTTTGATAATGGTTCAAGGGAAAAGGTAGATAAAGCACATGCTTTCATAGGGTCTTCTTCCTACCATCTGTGAACTATCATATACACAAGTGGAATCACTTTAATTTGATCATGTGATTATTTAACAGGCACTCATTAAGCAAAATTTTAGCCTCATGTAAGTTTTCTTTTAAGATTTGTTGAATACAAATTGAAGACAATTGTTGAAGACAACTTGAACTGTTATATTGTGACTCTAAACTATTATGTGTACAGATAGTAGAGAAATAAAACAGTGTAGAGTAATTCAGTGATTATCTTCATATAGATCTATTCAGATCCATTTACAGAAGTAGGGGCCTGAAATAAAATGAAAACATGTTTCGGTTAATAAAAAGCATCAAGTACTGGATGCCTTTTGGCAATGTATTTAAGTTCAGGCTCTATGAACAAATACGATTTCGACATAATAAATAACTTGAAATTTACTATAGATTGGCTCTTATATCTTACATAATATTTATATGTATACTACAAAAAAAAGGGAAGAGCGAAATATTAAACCCCATTGTTATATAATGCTACAACAGCAATAAAAGAAGTTTTGGGTTTCTTTAGCTCACCCACAGTAATTTTAAACATGACAAAGAATACATTTGTATTATTTTACATTCCTATACTTATTGACAATAAACTTACCTAATCTTTCCACTTCAGAAACTAAACATTTTAAATATTACTTATGAATAGTACCACTAAATAATTTTGAAAAGTGAGACTGCTCTAAATCCCTCCAATTGGTTATTTGAGATAAAACATTTACTGAGTTATGGTAAGGGTCCTTTCACTTTGGCATGACACTACAAGATGCTGTTAAAAATATCTTTAAAATATAACCACTGTTTTTCTGGCCAAGATTATGAACAAAGCTGAGTATATCTAAGACTGAGAAATTAATGGAAGAAAATCAAGTGTCAGCTGTTAAAGGATAAAGATTTCTGATGCTGGCTAGGTAAATGGCAATGTGTTGAACTATGCAGTATAACACGTGTGAGCAGCTGGTGTAGCAAACTAGCACCTGACATCTTCTTTATTGTGTCTTGGCAGATCTACATTCCTTAGTAATGTTACAAGGATTGATAGATACCAGCAGCAAAATGCAACAACAGCAATTTTACAGAAGAAAATATCACATGAATGCAATTACAGAATTATAAAAAAATGGCCAAATTATGATCCAATGTATATTAGCAAGGTTCAGCTACAGTGAAAGGAGGGATAGCCACTATGCTATCTTCCTTTATGTTAAAGGAAGAGGTGACATTACAGCTAATGGAAAATGCTATCAGTACCCTGTTGCTGGGAAAATGAACAATACTGTAAGATTTTCAATTCAAGAATTGTTCCCTTTTCTAGTTGTAGAATACCTATCACATTTCTAGCAAGTACTGGAATATGGATAAGAAAAAGGTCCTGCCTATGTTAAGAAACTGAATTAATACCGAAAACAGCAATTGCTTCCCTAGATCAGCTAAGACAGCAGATCATGCAATTGAATAGACAGTATCCTAAAGAACAATTTCATACCTAACAGTCTTGGTTTATTTAAAATAAAACAAATACTCAGACCCCTATAATCCTAGTTTTAGAGAAAATATTGCAAATATAAATCAATTTACAGTAAAGATTGAAAAGCAAGAAGCCAAATAAAACCAAGCTGTAAAGAAAACCCTACTCTCATTTTGTTCACTCATTCTATTCTTTAGGGGATCTGGCTTGCAAATGCTGAATATTTGGAGCTTGATATGTTTTATGTGAACAAAATTTTTCATATAGGTATTGAATATTGTCTTTCCCAGTCTATGAAAAATTTAATCATTTCCACACCAGGACAGTCCTCTCATGATTAAAAACTCAAGTTCCCTCTTTTAAAATAGACTGGAATGGCATAAAAAATAACACTATGAAGAAAAAAAGTAAATTGAATTAGTAGCATTTACTTATCTCTGCTTAAACCTCAGGTTTATGGTGCAGGTCCTGTAACACATTAGAATATTACAGCTCTTAATCAGTGTCTATATATTTTTAAATGAGCACAAAGGACCCTGCATCAGTAAATGATCTGCTTCATTTTTTTCCGCACACCCAACGACACATCCTTTTACTCTGCCAAAAATGGGCTTTTGTCACTCAGCCCTCTGGTCTTGAAGATACATGTCCTGAAGATCTATGAGCTCTGGTAATGCATTTCTTCTCCTGTTGGCTAGAAGCCACGGATGCCCCACACAGAGTGGCTGCAAGAAGGACTTCTCACTGCCCTAGCACTTTGAGGCCATTGGGACACCCAAGGGTTCTCTGTCATCTATGGCTAAAGCTGCCATGCTCCTCTGTCACATAATTTTGGGCTGTGGGCTGATGAAATTTCCTCCCTGAAGAGCTGGGTAGAGGTGTTTGTTCTGTCTCCCTTCCTTCCAGGCATGGCTGCTGACATCCTCAGGTGAAAGTCTTATGCAGGGGTCTTTAATGGCCACTTGCTCTTCACATGCAAAGTACCTGTGCTTAAAACCTGTGCATGAAAACCAAAAAGCTATGGAATTCTAGGTCAATTCTCCTTACTGACATTAAAACACAGCATGACAGATGTTCAGATATTTTTATGGAGCAGAGAGAAACAACAAAGACGACTGAAACACAAGCAGCCTCTTCAAATTTTTAAGAATAAACTCAAATTATGTCCATAAGCCTTCAATGGAAACTATGAATACATAGCTTACTAAACCATACCAGAAGATATTGTCAGGGCCTGTGGGCTCCAGGCCCTCCTGTCCCTGCTCTCCTCCCCTAGGGCTCCCTTATCCTGCCCAGGACCCCCTGTCTTCTCCCCAGAAGCCACCACTCCTTGCCCTTGTGTCAATAAAGAGTTAAAAAGCAGAGTATGAGATCAAAATTATCACAATGTAAATGTAAAACGAAGCAGTATATTTAAAAAAACTGATACTTTGAGAATAGTAAAAGAAAAGAAAAAGGGCACATTCCTCACAATCTATAGCATTCAAGGCGAAATATAGTGAAGAAACAAAAGATCTGAACATGTCTAATATCCATGCAGTGTACCTCCTGCAATGCCCATTAAATATAAAAATTCTGAAAGGTATATCCTATAGGAATTCCAACAGATGATTTAAACAGGTTATGTTATGTACAGCTTATTTGTAAACCAGATCCAAGATGCTATTTTTAAAAGTAAAGGAACTCTTAGACAATGGCTTATCATTCAAAACAAATTACTAACACATACAATTGTTTTACTTGTGGAAGTGTAACAGATCCATTTTTATCATATGAAACAAAAATAAATACTAAGCTGTTAGGAATAAACACAGAAACTTATGCAATTACAGAGTTTTAAAACCACATCTAATTCTGGTCTGTTGATTCTAAAAGTACTTGTTGAATAAAAATCTGTCATCTTTCACACCCCAGAATAGTGTTCGTACAGTACAAGACTAGTTTAAACATTTTAGAAAAAAGTCTAATAGATACCCTAGTGGATTCAATACTTCTACTAAAATTACTAATCAGACATGCATAAGTGTGGCTTTCCTATGTAACAGATTATTTTCTCTGCCTTCTAGACTTCTACTGAGATTTCTGGACAACTTTCAACATTTAAAAACACTCTTGATCACTCTTTTGCACTTAAGTCAAGGTCTTTAGTAATTTGCAGGATGAAGTAGGTTAAGAATACTCTGGTGAATGGAAACGAAGCTAATTTGAGTTGTAAGAAGAGATAAAAGACACCACAGGAAGCTGGCCAGATGTGGTGAATACTGTCATTTCCTCAGCAACTAGTACTAACTTGTACACAGTAGGTAAATATTTCCCTGGTAATTCTTCCTGCTTCTGATACCTGAAGAGTCAAGGTGGACACATATACAAAATTCATTGGCTAGCAAGGAAGACCTGCATCTATACCAATGCTTCTCAACTGTCAGAGACACTACCTGGCTTGTGCAGTAAACTTCTTGACAACTGATGTCCGAATAACAAAACAAAACTTTATTATCATTTCTAGGGTCTATGGCATGATCTGGCTGAAGTAGGATATTGCACTTTCAGCGTGAAGCACACATATCAACCTTGTCAATGACTACAGTATGTCATCATTTGTCATAGTCTTCTTAGTGCTATCAAGACTGGAAAAAAAAAAAAAGGAAAAAGTGACTATTTCTTTTCAAACACAGCTTTTTTACAGAGTCACACTGATGTGTCTGACAGGACTTGAAACACCTGTTTTTCATTGTTAGCATCCTGCATATAAAATTTACATATCTATTTCTGTAATGGCTATCTATTTATATGTGAGGATTTCTTTTCCTACTGTTGTAATCAATGTCCTAAATATCAAGTCCCATGTCTAGCTCTGTGCATGTCTAGTCCTTCACCTGGCTTAATTTCCAGGTGAGTCAGTCGACACTGAGACCTCTATCTCCCTCTTCTGCCAACAGGAGTCTTCCAGCTGTGGGCACAAGTGAAGCTCCAGGTTGCTCCATCTCTGCTGTTCCCACTCTACCAGAAAATGCTAAGTCACAGAGGAAGGTTTTCGGATGTTATTGCCCATTCCAGCATTGGGCTACTCTGCTTGGATGCTACAAAGATAACTGAGCAGTCTTTAGGCTGGGTTTAATTGAAGAAAGGCTCTATAAACTTAATTCTCAATGCACTAAAAAAACTTGGAGCCAGCAGGCTAAACACCAATCTGTTGCTGCATTTTGTGAGCCATGCTCCTGGGCCATAGTTCAGAGACATTTAAAAAGCTGAATAAAACAAGTATCTCATAGAACACAGCTGTGAGTCAATTTGTACTTTTCTTGAGCTTCCTTTGGGCAGCACAGGTGGATAAGCATCTTAAATCCCATATGCTCATTTTAAACCCAAAGTTCCAACTAGGAGACTCACAGCCCCTCAGATAACAACATGGTGAATGGACCATGTAGCCAAGTTTCTCATTATTTTTGAAGTGCTGTTTCCTCCATACTAGATACTGATTTTTGTTTCTGCACAGCAAATTGAGGTTTTTAAAGCTTTGTGAGTAGAGAGAATATATGAAAAAAAATTCTTACTAGTAAAAATATTGCACCTTGTATCCTATGGAAGACATCTGTCTGGTTCCCAAGGTCAAACTGAATAAGAAAGTGGTTATAGTTCGATAATATCTGTCTTGAGGGTGGTAATTTTTCCTTTCCTTTTTCATCCTGAGGGACTTGTCCTTTATTCCCACAACCATTTGAGGATAAATGTCTATTGTTCCACATCTGGCATAGCAGGAGATAAATAAATAGATGAGTGTGAAGACATAGTCTTTAATTAAAATTGTAATGTATTTATACTATATATATGGGAAGGGCACTTTTCCACAGGCTATTTTTTTGTGAAGCAGTTCATGGCCTTCACTGCAGTTGTTAATTTATGTCCCTAGTTATTTAGGACTACCCATTTCTTATTTAAATCTTTTATTGCCATTCTGCTGCTTCTGTTCCTGAAAAAGACTGTGGTCTTATTTTGAACCTTTATTTCAACACCACTCATGTTTTATTGTCACTGACGGGTGAAAGTTGAAAGCAGTCAGCAAATTGCTGAGGGAACCAACCCATTACATAACCTCATATTAGGAACCATTTCCCCTTAATAGCAACTGCCCAGGGTTTTTTCTTCCCCAGCAGTAAAAGCATTTTTGTACTGGCCTTCTTCCAAATCCTGCCTTTCTGTAACTTGGTTAGTGGTGAAAAAGAACAGAGGGTTGCCTTCATTAATGATTCCCAGGCTGTGGAACTTCAGGGCACGAGAGTGAAGAAGAAGCTGTATTTGCAAAACGTAATAGTTTTAATGCTTATGATTATTACTTTTTTTCCAGAGTTTCTACCATGTCTCCAAGGTTTACTTATATCTGCATGTGACCATCTTGAAAAGCTGTCCTCTCAGCTTAATGCATAAAATCTACAATCATTAAAGCTACTGACTGAATAGAATGAAAACAGTAGGATGAATAGCAAAAGGAAAGAGAAAAACAAATATGGCATGCCTTTTGCAGTGCCCAGGTCCCTGCAGCTGTAGACTCAGTACATCTCTGAACTCTAACCCTAAACCTAATGTCAGCTGGGATCTGAGGCTGAGGTCACCAGCACCATGGGTGGCCCAGATGGGAAAGCTGGGAGGGAACAATGTTGTTGCAGTGCCTCAACCTCCTTGGCATTCCATTTCCATAATGCACCTTGAGCTGTAGACTGTGGCTCTCTGAATCCTAAACCTAACACATACCCCAGAGGCAGCTTGAGGAGAGATGTCTAGTATGCTTTATGGTCAAATGAGAAAGGTGTAGAGGGAGAAATGTTTGTACAGTGCCTTGATCCCCTTGGTATGCCTTTTGCAGCCCTATCTCCCTGGAGCTGTAGGTTTGAGGTTCTCTAAACCCTTACCTTAACCTGAATGGTGGCTTGGGGCTGAGGCTGAGGAGCCCAGCACTGTGCGTGTCCAAGACGAGAGATGTGTTGAGGGACACTTGCACTGTCTAGCAACTGGACTACCTTATGGCAAAAGTATGGGCTCTAAGCTTTATAAAACAGTTTATCTGGTGCTTGTTTTCTTCAGTAGGTACCATTAAAGCATCTGTGCAGGACCCTTCCCTGAAGGTCCAAGAGTGGCTCAGGTCTCCTGGCAAGATTTACTTTGAAGAAACAAGATAAGTTCTAATTCTCCAGAATTTAAAGGCTTCAGATAGAACTACCTGCCTTTCCAAATTCTGCTTCATGACAGGTCTTCTCTGAAAGGTAGCTTGCATGATCAGCCTTATCTTCATAAAAGATGAAGTCACTGAACTTTTGAATAACATGTATATAAATATATATACACATATATGTACAACATAACATGAATTCTATAAGCTGAAACAAATTATTCAACAAAGTACTAAATCCACCTTAAAAATGGATGTCAAAAATGTCCCTGATGTATGAACAAGTCACTAACATATGTTCACAAGTTGCCTTAATGGTAATTTCAATTACTGGTTAAAAAATAAAGTCACAAACCCCCACCTTCTATTTCAGTTTACCTAATATCAGCTAGAGTATATTTTTTTCCACATACAAATACTATTTAAATACATTTTTAGCAAAAGAGTTGCACCATTCTAAATTTCTTGAATGATTATTAAAGCATCATTTTCACAGGGAATAAGTTCATTGTAGTATTAATAACCTCAAAGACTCCAAAATCTTGTATGACAATAATGAAATACTTCATAAACAACTAGTGGTAACCACAGGACCTTAAACCAGGCAGGATAATAAGTATCAAACAGAGAAGAGCCTTCAGCACATTTTGTATAGCAGTGCATCTAAACTGGATCTAAAAAAAGAAATTATCAGGATCCACCTGCCAATTTGTATTATTAATGTGCAATTAAATATGAGAAATGTGATTGTTCCCTCACATTAAACACTTTGTATAAATTCTCAAATTTTCTGTGCAGAAGAGTTCAGTTATGGGCATTATAAAAGAGAATTGGGTTGTGAGCTGTAAAACCTGCCTGCAGAGGCACATGGCAGCACAAAGGAGCACATGGCAGCACAGAGAGGTTGTCTCCTCCAGACCCCGAGCCGAGGAGGTGTCACACAGCAGACCCCTATGGAGAGGAGCCTGCTGGGAGCTGATGGATGGGTGGAATAGTGAGTGACCATCCCATAAAAGGACACTGAGAAAGTGTGCTGCTGGTGTGGCAACAGGGGATAGATCATGCCATATAAGGAACTACTGTGCCTTAGAAAAATGTATAAAACCAGCTCATTCCTTTAAATAAAGGATGCAGATTCCCTGCCAGTCTGGATTCATGATTCAATCACCACAATTCAATGACCTGAATTAATACACAGATGCTTGAAAGTGGGAAAAAGAAAAATTTAGTGAACAAAAGTGTTGCTGTGGCCCAGCCCACTGTTGGGCTGGGGCAGTTGAATGTCAATCAACGCAGGGCCCTCCTGTGGGTCGAGTTCCCTACCCAAGACAGTGACTCAGAGGATGGGTTGATGGGCGGCACAGAAGCCTAAAACGCATCCCCCGGGTGGGACCTGGACCAAACTGCTGCCCCCTGCTCTGGAATGTTCTCTCTTAATCAGTTGTTCATTGGCTCCCTTTTGTGACTCCTGCCTTCCGGTTTCCCCCGTTGGTTCTTGTTGAATTGTATCCTTCCCCTGGCTTGTATCTCATTGGTTGCCTTCCTTTTCCCCACCGTGTTGCACCCCCCCCTATAAAACTGTAGGGAAAAAGCTGCTCGAGGCTTGCTTTTGCCTTTGCTGGTCCCTGGAACCTCTGACAATAAACCTGTCAGAACCCACTCCAGAAACCCCTCTCTTCCTTTGCTTCTAGAGTAGCACAAATCCAGATTATTGGCCCCTGACGCGCCTCCTCGGTGGAGGAACCAGCAAACACACCCAACCAGTGCCTTTCCTGCTACCAATGTCAGTGCTGAACGACGTTGCAGAAGTACCACTGCATTCCCTCTGACTGAGGGAATGCCAGAGCTCATGCAGAGAGCAAAGAACCGTGTTACAAAAGAGCTGCTCAAGAAGTCCCATGTCAAGAAAAGAAACACAAAACAAAAAAATTCCAAAGCCAGTTTCCAACACATGAGGGTAAATACATAGAATTTATTGTTTAGCAAGAAGCATTTACAAATGTGATATTTATACTGTTTTGATAGCTCCAGCAAGCCCCAAAATACCCTTTCCACATTTCTTGAAGAACCTGAAAGCACTGTATCTGAAGATGGTTTGACAGATCATGATGATGATATCTACACACACCCAGGGTAAGAACTGCCACTACAGCATTTTGGGATAAAAATGATTTTGAAATTACGCACACAAATATTCATAGCATTAGAAGCTTCTGAGCTTGCTTCAGCTTTTGTGATGATGAAGCACAGAGAGTAAGATATGGAAGTTTCTCCCTGGTATCTGCAGTTCAGATCAGCCATTTAGGACAGTCCATCACCACAAATTGCAGATCTATATTTTCCTTATTTGGAGGGCTGTTGTATTGCTTACACTCAAATTATATAAGATATCAGTGAGAAATTATGTGGATGTTTCTGTAAGATTTCTGCTCACTGTGATAGTCTACCTTTTACACAGTATGTAGCATTTTATATAGGCACTTTAGATGTGTTAACAAAGGTTGTTTATTAAAGTTCCCCACAACTGCACAGCTCTGTAGGTACATTAGTCAAAAACCCAGCAAAACCTATCTATGTTATAGCTGCTTTAGTTCAAGGCTACTACTGACCTTGAGCTGAGAACAGTTTATCTCCTGGAAGTTTTTACTCATGCAGTGGTTGGCCTATGAAACCAAGTGTCATAGTTAGCACAGCCTCTTTTGGAGTGTGTTAGTAACAAGTGAGAAAACTTTCTGCAGTACATATAACTACCAGTGTCCAAGAGGGCACCTTTTGTTCTCAAACTGTTTCTTTCCACCAGGTTTCATTTTTCTTGAACTTGAAGTGTTTTGAGATTAGTTAATCAAAATCTAAATCTACTTCCACAATCTTTCAACTCCAGTCCTTAACTGCACTATGAACAACTAGGTAAGAGCTGTTCATTTCTTTCATAAGGGCTTCTCTGTAAGAGCCAACTGTTAGGGCAGTGAAGGTGTACATAACATTGTCAGGACTAACAACCTATGGATAAAAAATTAGCGTGGCCTTGAGATAAGTAAAAAAATTGAGAAATATGGGTGAAAAAACTTACCTTTTACTTTCTCATGTCTGAACAGAGTTTGCTAGTTGCCAGTATTTATGCTGGCATGCAATGCAATCCAGAATTCCTATGAGGTAACGCTCAAGTCTGCGTGTCTTTCTTGAGTGTGACTCAAGATCTCACAACTTACTTGAATGCAAGTGTATTTGGTTTTTCTGTGAAATGACAAGACAAAGAGGCTACTGAAATGTTCTTATGGGGAATATCTTTGGTCTATGTAAGTCCTAACCTTCTCTATGCCTGGTGCTGCTGTGCAATGGGCCTGTTGCATGGGAAAAGGGTCCAGTGGGGGCTGTTCTGGATGCTGTAACATCCCAGCTACCTGAGGGAGCTATAACCAAATAGTGAGAAAGCTGGAGTGAGGCAGGACAACACTGAGCACTGGCACAGAGTGGGGAGAAGAGACTGAGGGAAACTAAAGTTTGCAGGTCTTCATCAGGGTGATGCTCTCAAAAAGATGTATCCACAGGAGAGATCTTGGCTAGATACGTGTCCCTGGATTTTAGCCCTTCTGGTCACTGGAGATTGCAGATACAATAAATTAGCTTGAAAATCAAGCAATGCAAGCTATTTAGAGGAAAATTTTATGTACTTTACATATTATCTAATATCTGTTATTGTTCTTGGCATTATAAGTACAAGAGCAAAGAAGAAAGTCTTGAGCAGATGCCTGACTTCTACTTGTTGTATGTTCCTAAATGCCTGTCATGTAAGCTTTTTTATGGATGTGTGGAGCTCAAAAGAAAATTGTGCATGATAAAATATTATATATACCAATTTGCATTGCAAAATTCAGCAAATTTCTAGCAGCCAGAAAATTTCCCATTTTTTGGTCTTTTTGTACAAATAAATAAAAATTCTGTATGTCAAATTCCAGCAAAAGATATGCTGGGGAAAAATATCTATGCATGTAATTTCCCTGTTCTGTGCTTTTTGGAATTCAGCATGCCTCAGTATCAACAGCATAGCTGAAACATGTGAACTTAAGGGGCACCAAATTTTCCCCAAGACTGACAGCAGTACTTTTCATTACCTGATTAAATTACAGGCATTGTTTTAAACTCTGCAAAACAACAATGCCAAAGCAAAAGCAAGTTTGAATTCCGCATTTTGTGCCAAAAGCGTTACATAATGAGATAAACACTGGTAATTGTGTTTAGTTCAATAACACTTTTAATTATAGTTGAGATCTCCTTTAAAGTGTATGGATTTTACTGACGCAAAGTAAACAGCTGAAAGCCAAATGAAGGCAATTTCATAGATTTCTACTGTCTAATTAAAGTACAGAAACATTGCTTAACCAATTCAGGCATTTATAGGGAAAAAAACCCAAAAACCAACAACCCACCCTGTTTGCACATTTGATACACATTTTAATTACTGCAAGATCTCAGGTAATAAAGTTTGTATTACATCAAACCAAAATATCTCTATCATGGGAATTGAGCCTCTCTTTCTTGTTAAGCAGGGCAAAGAAGTCATGAACAGTCTACAGATTTCTATACATAAAGACAGATAATCAAGGAAGTCCAGTCTCATCCCCTGAGGTTCTGGTTCATCTATATGCTATTTCCCATTGCTAAACTTTAATCATATCAGCAGGTCCTACTAAACTGTAAAAAAGTCTACCTACACACTTTTACTTTGTTGAAATAAGTTTTAATTTCTGGCAACCAAGCTGCTGAAGGGAGGCAGAATTCTCATCTTATCCTGGGTGTAAAATTTCATATGGTTCTTTGCTATGGTGAAGAGATTCTGCAGCATTCCACATGCAGAATTACCATGTCTGGCACCATACAAAAGTTATGTACCAAACATTCCTTTAAAATTTCAAATTACTCATAAAAATCATGTGAGCTTTTTACATGAAGGGGAAAAGTAATATTCAAGGTATTAATTAACATTATGAACCTTTACAAAAGACATTTTAAATTCAGCACAAAAAGTAGTTTTTTATATCAGGCGAGAAGACATTTAATCCATACCATCTGATTTGTCTCACCAGTTACCATCATGTGTCAGCAGCAAAGAATATAAAATATTCAGAATGAATTAAACATTATCAACCTTTTCTGGTTCTTTCTAAACTAATAAATGAAACAGCATCCAATTCCTGCCTATAATAAAGACAGTTGCCTATAAATGGTTAGATCAATCTCTATCTCTAGTTTGATCCATCTGAATGCTCCAAAACAATTTCCAGCACATGCCAAAGAATATTTCCATTAGCAGTTCAGCTAATGTTGTACATATTTGCATGACTGTTCTGGCTCAGTTCCCCAGCACTAAGCTACCAGTCTCATCCCCATATTATCCCTTCATTCCTCTCCAGCCTAAAACTTGCATCACCCAATGCCATGGTAAGGAAAAGAACATTACTGGGGGCTGCAGAGGCCTCTAGATTTGACAACAGGGTAAGTTATAATACATGTGCTGCAAAAAACAACCAGGTGCTCCTCATAACCTGAAAGAGATTTGGCTGGGAGCTAGGGAGATTTGGGGGATCATAAATTCAGGCTAAGTAAAAAGACAACACAAGTAGAGCTTATTAAATGGGAAAATTTATATAATGGCAAAGCCTTATAAAAAGGCTTCTGCCCTGTTTCTGATTGTATTCTAAACATCTGTGCAAGTTAGTTTTCAGCATCTCCC
Source organism: Lanius collurio (assembly GCA_020086605.1). NCBI lineage: Eukaryota > Metazoa > Chordata > Aves > Passeriformes > Laniidae > Lanius > Lanius collurio. The sequence continues at coordinate 1,146,487 of JACBWW010000011.1, read as the reverse complement.
AATCTTCAAGACTGTAACTGAAACGTTGAAATTGAGGGTTTTGGTCAGTGTCTGCTCTGTAAGCTTTTTATGTTCTCTGCATGATGGGCTGCTGCTTGTGCCTTGAGGGCAGTGGCTTTCAGTTACCAGTCTTCTTGGAAGGGTTCTGTGCAGTGAATTGCTCTGTTACATCTTTGTCCTTTCCAGGATGCCTTTGATGGATGCAGCCTGAATCTGACTGCTTGAATCAGTATTTGTCCTAGCTCTGTCTAAATTTCATCACTGTATTGTTTTCAGTGGATCTTCAATGCTGTTGAATGGAAAACCTTGCTCTTGTTAATGATACCATGTAGCTGCTGGAGCTAAAAATGTGATCTTCTTTCCTTTTTACTGCTTTGTACATAATTGCATGTAGACTGCTGTTCTGTTTCAAATGTATGGTGGGGGATAGGCAGGAATGATCCAAAGATCAAACTGCATTACAGCCTCTGTTGCACCATAAACATACAAACTACAGAAGAATTAATTCCATGTATTTAATATGGCTGGTAATAATGTCAAAAGCTGTCAGCAATTTTTAAGAATAATCTTAGGATTGTTTGAAGAGGGAGTTATAAAGACAGGCTGGTTTTACGCTGGATTCACAGGGGAGCTCTTAATCAACAGTGCCACACAGAGAAATGCAAAATAACTTCGGGGATAGAAAATGAATGAATAGTGAGAAAGGAATAAAGCTCAGTGGAAGTGAAGATGTGTTAGAGGAAATGGAGATTCCCCATGAAACAGGAGATAGTCATGATTTATTGGAAAACTTTTGAGGAGCTAATCCAAACACAGGACTGGCTTTGTAAGTGTTCAGGGTATCTCTGTAAACAGGAAAAGATCTTTATCTCCAAAAGAGAAGTAGCTGAAAGATAAACTACAGTGACCAGATGCCTCTGACCATGCAGGCACCCCAAAGTAACCAGGAACCTACATCAAGACTGATTTTGGTGTCAGCAAGAATAATCCCATTACATTCTTCACAAGTTACTGTTACACTTTTCTGGGTACCTCCAATCAGTCTGTTGTCAAAAGAGTAAAGTCAAGGTTGGAGCCAACATTCATCAGTCAAACATTTTTTAAGTTGTAATTCTGAAGACCTCAACAAAATAAATTTAAAAGATTAGCTGTGATCAATGATTAATAGTCTTAAAGTGACTGATAATCCTACATGGGATTATTGTACTCAGTAAAGAGGATTGCAGAACAAAACATAGACCAAATACCCTAAGATGAGGAACTATAATTCCACATCTTTTCATGGGAAAAAATCTGTAACTTTTTTTTTTTTTTTTTTTTAATTTATGTGGGCATTTGTGTGTGTATATGTGAGGGGTTTGTTTGGGTTTTTTGTTTGTTGGGTTTTCTGGTTTTTTTGGGGGGATGTGGGTTTTGTTTAGGGATTTTGGGGATTTGGGTTATTTTTTCTTTAATTAAAAGGTATTGAAATTCAAATTAGAAAACTAGTAAAAAATAGTGAAAACTATTGTGATTTGAAAATAAATAAATATTTAAAGAGCACCATGTTTGCTTTAGCTGTTTTCAGGAAGATGATTAATTTGGATCAACCAATCTGACATACAGAAGGCCTACAGTCACAATGAGTTCTCAGTATTGTACGTCTTTTCCTGCAAGAAAGAAAAATGTGATATCTGGACTCTTATTTCATCTCATTGCAAGTGAAAACAAGCCCCCAAATTAAACCTGAATATAGGCTTTCAGCAGGGTTCTTTAAACAACAAAAAAATCATAATAATCTGCCCTTCTTAAAAAGTGAAGTCAGATATTTTCATTTCTCTTGTACAGATTCATACATTGCATTACTTTTTTTTTCAAGTACAACTTTGCTTTGGTAGTTTCTTGTGCCATGCCCAGAAAAGTTCAATGAAAGCTTTAGAAAAAAGCTCTGTAATCTAAAAAACTAGCGTGAATGTTGAAATTAGACTTCAAGAATTAAATAGCACACATGCCAATTTGAAGGCAAAGAAAAGCTAGAAATTCTTCCCATGTTTGTTAAATCTCTTTGGTGTATGATTCCAGTGCTGCAATCATGGAAGTATAAGAATGTTCAGATATTTAATCTTGAATATGAAGAAACTGGTGAAATGCCTTGGAAGGAAAATCTCAGTTTTTTAAAGGAGATGAAAAGCAGTATGAATATTTCAGAAAAACCTCCGAGATCCATCATAGATCTTAGTGACAGAACAATTAGAAGAATTATAGAATGCACACAAATAATCTCTCAGGGATCTCTGTATTCAGCCTGGATTTTAGGTTTTTACTCTCCTCTTTGACAGAGGAAAAACTATAATTTTAAATTCTAGTATTAAACAGGAAATCTTGAAATAATGTGAAAGCCATTCAGCTGCAGGAGGGAGAATCCTAGAAGAATCCTGCTGTGTTGAGATAATTAGGACATTAATCAACTCCCTGGATAGAGCAAAGCTGACATTCATAAATGCCTAATGCTGGTTCTCAATTCTTTTTGCTTCTAACACTAATAAAGCTATATCATGGTCAGGCTCACACCTCCTCCCCCCACTTGGCTGCCACCTACAGCACCAGTGTGCCCACAGTAAAAAGACTGATGGGCACCAGAGGTTAAACAATTGCGAGCCCTTGGAAAGACGTGCTGAAGTTTGGAGCCTGAAGGATGGTGGAGGGCACAGCTCAGCTCGGGCAGACTCTGCCAGTGCTCCTGATTGATTGTTGTTTGCTGCTCTGTTAGTGCTCCATGTCTAACCTCGCAGCTTCATCTGGAACTAGTTTGATTCAAATACCTCTTCTGTCCCCAGCTGCCCCATACTGTTTCAGGTCTTGGTCTTGGCAGAGGACAAACGATCTAGTTCCAGACAGCAGAGAAGCAGGTGTCCTGCTCCCACTGTGATTGCTTGCTAATGGGGACACGCTGTGCTCAACCCACAGGTGGCTCCTTTCAGGAAGAGTAATTAAGGACCATCTCTCTCCACCTTTTCCTATTAGTCACAACAGCTTATTTATCTTACAAGCCACACTCCCTCACAGACTTTTATTCTTTGTGCAGGCAGTGCTGGTTTCACCTTGTGCTTCATCTTGAATCTTACAAGCTGCAGTCCTAAAATTTGAGTAGTTTTGTGTTATGAGAATATTCTCATTCCCAGCGTAATGGCTGAGGACATACCTGTTTTTAGTGTCTGCTTAGAATTGCAGGCTAATATGACAGGGGAGTGCAGTTAGAGAAGAGAGAGACAAGAAATCTGGACTGGGGAATTTTTCACTAGACAGAAGAAAGCACAGCCGGTCATCTCAGCCTGGGTGTTTCCTGGGGAGGAGGTGCAATGCACTGTTTTTCTCACCAAAGATGTTAATACACTTACTGACAGAATCACAGGTGGCTAAAGAATAAGATCATGTGTCACTGAACTCACTTCCAAGTGTGAAAAAAGAAAAAAGATCCTGACAGTATTACAATCCTGTAGAGCAGTTCCCTGTGAGGCAGCAAGGGTGGTCTATTTGCAGCATGCTGAAACAAAGACACTTGTGTAGGGGATGTGTGCTGCAAAAAATGGGAAGAAGAAAGTGAATTGAGAAGAAAGACAGTTTCTGAGTACTCACACAGAAATGTGAAGTTATCTGAATGTCTCCTGTGACCCTTAAGTAGTAGTGAGAAAGGTAGACAGGGGGAGTTTCACTCTCTCCAAGAGCAATTTAAAGGCCAGATTATTACCCAAACCCTTCTGCACTGCGATCCACACTCAGTACAATACATCAAGCATCTGCAGTTTACTCAATTGTTTCAATATAGTCACCTGGGTTCATAACAGATCAGTTCTCCTATGGCAAGAGATTGAAAACCTACTATTATGTACTGTCTACTCTGATGGAAATTAGGCACTGACAGCAGCCAAAGGTAGCTAGTAGTTTCGTGGATGGACTAAATATGTGCAGCCGATATGTAATATTTTTCTCATTCTCCACTACTGGGAAAAAAGATCTACTGCAGACTTAGGGAACTGAACTGCTGTTGGCTGTTGCTGTCTAACAGTTGAAAATTCCCTTTGAGTTCTTTTATAGCCCACAGTTTGAGAAACATTGATCTATAGGACCTAACTAGAGGCTGCTGTAGAGCAGTTAATGACAGGGGAAGAGGGAACATTTAAGTGCATTTCATTCAGCTCAGCTGAAGGCTTGACTGCAATGAATAATCACGTATACCTAGGCTGAATAGCAGTGCCTATTGCAAACTCTAGTCAAAATAGGATTTCCAAAGACTTTATTTCTAGTGATAGATGAACGTTTTGAATAATACAGAGAGACATGGTGACTATTAACCAGTCTTGGAGTTTTCCATTTTCTATACATAAGACTTAGAAACTATATCGATACCCTCTCAGGTCTTATTTCAGTGACTAATGCTGCACTGTTTTGCACCTGTCAGATACCAGCTGAAAGGAATGCAAACAATGAAATAAAACCAAAAATTCTTCTATATGTCTTTCCTTCCCCAGAACATCAAAAACCTCATCACATTACCACCAGAGTGATGCAGAACCTTCATGACTATCTAAATGAGAGATTGTGATTCCTTCCATATTAATTATTGAGATCTGCTTCCCCAAAACTGCTGGAAAATTTTCTCATTGCTAATAGGACTTTCAATTTTCAAAATTCTGCCAACCTTGAAATATGTAGTTTAACTTATTTTCATAACTGCATCACATTTCTTGAGAAAATGGGCTTAGTGATACAAGCTCTATCAGTGACTAAAGTACAATATGCAGTAGAGTGCATGATGACAATGTCTGAAACTTGTTGCAGTGGACCCCAATGCTGCTCAGTCACACTCAGCTTGAAAGAAGAAAAACTGGGGAATTGTTGCAGTGGACCCCCCTGGGCGCCCCGGCTGGGTCCCTGCCATGTGACTGAGTCGGGTCTACCTTAGGTTCAAGCCGTGCGGGCTCTGATCTGGTTGGTTGTTTGTCCCATCTCCGCCCCTGGGATCCCCTTTCCCCCTGTCTGTGATATAACCAGCAGGATGGAAAGTCCCTCCCTATTACCTCGCTGACTCTGCCCAGGTAGGATGTTCTGTCCCCCGCCAGGACAGAGGGAATAAATGACTTAACATCATAAGAGGTTTGAGCTGTATTTCTCTTCTCAGCTTCTGCTTCTGGTGGTAGCTGTCACTAACACTGGCTTAAGTGGCGCTGCACAGTCGAGGGATATTTAGGCTGTTTGTGAATGGTCTAAAGATATTCCAAGACATAAAGAGGCAAGCTCGCCACAAGATTAAGCAGTGGACAAGCTAATTTTACCAAGAGAAACTTACCCACACTCATTCTCTAAGGCATTAATGATCTTCAAAATAGGCTTGCCAAAGAGTTGTCTGATAGAGTTTATTCATTTAATGTGTGATTTTACTTGCACTTTAGACAAGGGACTTGGGTATGTCTTGTAACTCTACATCAAACTGTCTAATTACAAACATTCTAGCTAATTTTAGGATTAATTTACTTTAAACAGATCACTGCTTTTTAAATTTTAAGATATGCACTGCTTTATGTTGGTAAATTCCAAGACCAAGTTCCAGTTGGATAATAACTGTACTTTTTTTTTTACCCTATTGTTAATTAGAACTTTGCTCTGAAACCCACGGAATACTTAGAAAACTTTTATAATTATAGAAATAAAGTTAGTAATGAGCAATTTACACCTGCATTTGCTAGTAGGTCATACTCTTTATTCACCTATTTGTACTCCAGAGCAAAATAGACTTCAGTATATTCTTATTTGTGGTTACACAAGATTAGGTCTTTTAATTTTTCATCAGAGTTTAGATGACTTCTAACTTTTAAATGACTTCTCCAGTCATTCCAGCAGTTATTGAGTTGATCTATTTCAGATTGATTTACTAATTCTTGAAGGTGTTGTAAGCATATCAGTACAACATCATCAGTGTTTTCTGTGGGTGCATGTAAGTAAATTTCTTTTTTGGAAACTCTGCATCTGCCTTTCTTTCTTATCTCATAAAAACCTCATAAACATCCCTTAAATAGATGACACAGGTGCTCTATTTTGAGTTTTTCCAAAATGAAAAAAAAAAATTCATTTATAGCCCCTGCCTATGCTTTTTCCCATTTCCTTAAAAAGTAGTGAAAAACATGGAAGTGTGACTTAAGAAAAGTTTCAAGCATATGTGTCACTGCACATCCTCCAGATCCTCTCTTTTTTTTACCATATCTTAAAACTTTGTATTGCTATCTATTAAAATACTTAGTGGTTTTCCAAAGGCTTTAAACAATAACAAATAGGGTGGTAGACACATAGAAACCAATTAGAATTTTGTGGGGACAAGTTAATGGTGTGGGGTTTTTTTAATAACAAATATGAGTAAAGCAAAAAAAGCATTTAAGGTTGTGTTAAACCTGACAGAGACTGCTTATGTTAATGAAGTAACAACAGCCATTAACTTTTTGAGGCATGAATTTGTTAGTATTTTTAGTACAATGATAACAATGCCAGCATGGAACATCTAAATAGACATGCATGTATAAGCTCTCTGAAGATAATTCCTTTTGATACCCTGATGATGCACTAATCCCTGAAGTGATACATGTGTGATGTTAGACAATGCATTAAAGCTTCTCTATTACACATTATGGGGAAAGTGATTGCCACATATTTCAAGTTACTCTTTTTAAGGTCTGCTCTCTTTCAGACTTTGTATGCCTCTGCTAATGCTAGGGATTTGAGTCATCTAGCAATGCATACTAGATATTTAACTGTCTGCTTCATAGGTATCGAAAAGTTGCATTCTCCCCCATCACAGTGGTTGTCTCAGTGGCACTAATGATACTATGGAGAATTTTTGACTTTTTACAACTTCTGTATTCTTAGTGCTTTTTGCCTACATTCTTGGACTTGTTTGTTCAGCTACGAGACTAAACATTTTAGAAGGTTTGTAGGTAGGGCTTAGTGTGCCCCAGACCCCAAGGTCCTCTCCAGAGCACATTCTATAAACTAAGATAAAACCATCCAGGGGAAGGTTCCTTGGGGAGGGGGGACTCATTCAAGCCTCTCATTGGGGAATTTTTGATAGATAGGCTAACTAATAAGACCTATAATCTTATACTAGATCTTTTGAGTGCATTTTTTTGTGGTGTGCATTTCAGTGCATTTGACCTGGATGTAGTGCACCTAAGGATCCTTAAAATAAATAGCAAGGTAAAATCCCTTTTCCCCTTCTTAACCATGTTTGACTCTTGATTTTAAGACAAGAAAAGGCATCAATAATACTTTTGATACTCAGGGCATGCCTCCATCAATATATAACTGTAACTACACCTGGTGACATGTAATGAAAGAAGTCAGTGTTTTCTCTTTTGGAACTTTCTCTGAATTGTTATTTGCATAGTTTCTTTTTGATTACCCTGAAGTTTTTCTACCACTTCAATAAGCATACAAAATTACACAGTTACCAATGGTCTTTGCTGAATTAACAAAGTTTGAACTGTCAGTGGTTTGACATATCTTCATTAGCCTAGTGGATGGCTGAGCAGGTGTCTCTGCTGGAAAATAACATAATACCACCCACACAACAATCACCTTAAGATAACTGCATGCTAGTCAGCAATTCCCAGTCTAGAAAGACTAACTACAAGTATCCTTCTCTGCTGCCAGATGAGGAGCACAGCGTGATGGATGGAACTTGTGTGTCTGAAGAGTGTGTAACATGAGACACTCTTGCTGTGAGCCTGGGCACAGCGCAGCCCATCCCACAGTTCTGCAAGAATGATAACCACAGCTCTGTCTAAAGGGCTCAGTTGTCAGTATTTTCCAGCACCATTACAATAAGAGATGTTGTTTTAGATGATCAAGATGACAGTGAAAGACAAGGACAGCAGAAACCATTACTAATGATCAAATATCATGTACATGTCCAACAAAATATAATCTGGGTTTTAATAATTTACCTTGGTGATAAATATGCCTGCTTACTTATTTGCACAAAAAAATCCATTGAACAATCCCTTGGGTATGTGCTCTTTTTTTTTTTTTGTTGGGGAGTGTGGAGCTTGTGAGAAATTTCTTCTGTCTTTCTGTTCTGGAAGAGCCTATTGTCTTTTGATGCTATGCTATTGATCTGGTTATTTACTTTAGGTCCTACATACCAATGGCTAATATATGACAAACCTTATCAGGATAAGTGTATTTGGCAAGATAATGAAGCCATCTTGGTTTCAGGTCACTTTCCTATCATTATATCAAAATTTCATACAAAAAAAGTGTCATTGCAACAAGGTCATGAGATACATAGAAATCCTATAAATCAGCAAGAGATACTTTGCACCCATGAAAAACAAAGTTTAGAAGTTTAACAGCTTCTGTTGCAAACATGCATGGATTAGCCTGTGTGGAGGTGTGCACTTATTTTAGGTTTATATAGGTGTATATAACTTTTATTAGGTGTGTATAATTTTGGCAATGCTACATCTGTTTAATGAACTTGCTGAGAATATCATCATGAAAATGTTACACAGATTCTGTGAAGAAGCAGTAAGAGTTCTCTTCTATGTTGCTCTCTATGCAGAATGGAAGGAGTTGTTGGTATTTGTGGCACCAACCTACACAGCTGACACTCTTTTCTGGATCATATACTTTTTATGGAGCTTCTGTACTCCCCAAGACAGAAGAAATTTCTGATTACAGCTTGATTGGTGTTGTAGTGTAATATTCTAATGCTGAACAGCAATCAGGATCCTCAGAAGGATCTACAGTAAACCAAAACAGTACCATCCCTTCCCTTTTACAGACCTAAGGGATGAAGGGAACCAACATGACACAGTACAAATAGAACTGATTACAGGTGCCCTAGATGCTGAAACTATTTCTGTTTGCAGATACTCTCCTTTTATAATTTTAAAAGGCAGCTATCCATTTAGATTGCAGTTGCTGCTGACATCTGTGTCTTCCTTCTTCATTTGGGAAGCTAGCAGACAAGGGGAAAGTGCTAAACCAGGCAACAAGTGGTGAGACAATTTGTGGAAGGAAAAAATCTGTCCTTGTTAGCCTGGCAACATCACTGTTCTTTTGTGCCTCTGCACCTCTGCTGGAAGAGTGTCTATAGGACAGCAGATTACAACCTGAGTTTGTCTGGAGATGTAGGCATAATACCACCTCAACAAGTTCTCCTGGCTTCTGGTTACCAAAGAGAAGAGCTCAAAGCATCCCAGAAATGGATGCAAGTTCTCAGTTGTGAATGAGGAGCTCAACACCTCATAGCAGATTCATACCAAACAGGAGAATTTGCTTGAGGGTTCAGTCTCTACACATGGAGAGGTCGGAGGATGCATGAGGTTGTCAGCCCAGCTTTAAGTAGTGATGGGTAAAAACACATAAAAAATGTTAATCACTACTCTGGTGCTGCCAAGTCCTGGTGGTGAGTGTCTGTATAGCTCATGCTCTTTTCAAAGAGTTGGTTCGAAATGGGAGTAGCAGATTACAAAATAATGTGCAAACTGTGCAGCAGCAGGTCAGCAAATGAAGCTGAGTGCTCCTCAGATGCATGGGGAGAAAATGGAAAGTGCTTGCTAATAAAATGTGTAGCTGCAGCCCTAGCTGTACTGAGGGAAAGGATCGTAGGAGTATATCTAAACCACTATAAGGGACAGACTTGAAAAACGGACAAATTTTCTAGTACAACCTATATTCCTCTAAGAGGGAAATCCATTAGGAGCTTATGACATCCTGAGTACTCTGACTGCTAGCAGAAGATAATGGAGGGGGGAAAAATTGTAGCTTAAGTACTTGTTCTTAATGAGTACAGTCTGGGTAGAAAGTTCACTTCCTTGCAGAGTGAAAAGTCAGAATGAAATTGCCTTGCTATCATTGGATTTGATAGAACATAATGTCACTCACAGTTCCTGACCATGCAGTGAGATGACCAAATGCACATTTCCCCTCCATCCATCCTTAAACAGATAATGCTTGACTGAACAACCCATGAGATCTGAGCTGTCCAGGGCTTACCCCTCCAGCATGGGGTAGAGAGCATTTCTCAAGACTCATATAGGCATTCAGACCTGTTAAGGGATCTGATTCAAATAGGAGATGGGGTTTCTAGCATCCCTCATATTTTCAGTTTTCCAGAAAACATGGGTGTCATGAGATCAGACAATAAAGCTATCAATGAAATTAAATCTCCCTTGACAGTCCCCAAGCCTTGTGTGACCATGGAGGATAGAGGAGGAGTGCTTTTAGTATGTACAGTGAAATCTCAGAGGACAAGAATGCAAAACTTGCAAATGGCTCCAGACAACTGGCATCAGGATGGAGATTTGTGTGATTCAGTGCTCCCCAGGGGTATGTTTTGGAAGAGGGAGAACTGACTCACAGCCTCAGAACCCTCAATTGCTGCCTTGCAGGCAGTAGGTTGCTGCACCCCAAGAGATTAATGACTGGCATAAGTCAGAATAGGTGCACAAAACAAGGCTGCCGAACATCACAGTTCTCATGACAGGCTCAGGTGTCTGGAACACGATGAGCTAATGACACTGGGAAAGCATTAGCTCTTGGCAGAGAGTTCTGGATGTCAGTGCTCTGCTTCAGAAAAAATTGTGCTCACAAAAAATTGTGTACAACTGGCCTGTAGGACAGTCCATAGGTCCTACAGGACTGTGCTGTCTCTGCAGTCCAGAACAGTATTATTTGACTGCTGTTTTACACAGCCTCAGCATAACTGGAGGTGAAACCTTCCGGAGCGTGAGATTCTGATGAGAAGTCTTATGTGAATGCTTCAGAATTGCTTTAATTTGCAATCTATGCATAGTGACTGCATGTTCTCTCCTGGAAAATAGTCTTTAATATTAAATTATCAAGCTGCATTCAGTAAAGGAGTTCAGAGTCAAGGAGTTTGGTTCAACTGGAATAAAAAAACATTCACAATGAAGATCTTAATTTCTCTTTTTAGACACCTTTGTTTATGAATTATTCAGCTCAATTAAAAAAAAAATAGGTTGGGGAGCAGGGGAGGGTTGCTTATTTATTCTTTTTATAGCTTTTTTATTAAACTAGAATTTTATTAGTTTTACAGTCGCATTTCTCAAAAGTGTAAGCTATGTAATCAGAGAAGCGCATTCATCAATTCCCCACACCACCTAATGAACAACACGTTTAAAGACAGGAGAAAACAAGACTCTAAAGCCTTGAGTACACCAGAGACCCTGTAGGCTATTCTGGTCTGAATATAGGGTGTACACAGGCGTGTTTTTTGCAGAAAAGGAATTATTATATGCTCACCATGCCCATCCTGCCAAGCAGACAAAGTTTTGGTTTTAAGTCAATGACTGGCATGGTTCTGTTCCAGTGGCCACTGATCAACTTCATGTTGAGGCTGTCAATCTACCTGATGTGATAATGCCAACATTTTAGAAGTAGGTTTTCTACCCCTCATAAAATTAAATGTATTTAATTTCTCAGATAGCTCTAAACCCTATTTGAAATTAGTTTCTTTGTCTTAACACCAGTGCTTTCATGGAAGAAGTGCATTTGCTGTGGTAATCTCACACTGAATACACAGCTGGGTGTACAACTATGGGAAGTCTCTTTGCCCTTGAGAGTAAAAATTTCTTCCTGACAGATTTACACAGAAAAAAACCCAAACTAATTACTGAGAACTGTTCACAGGTGTTAAGATGAGCAGTTTAACTAGACTTACTGTTTTCAAAAGGTAATTTAATAGTGATATGTAGTCTTTAAATAGGAGGCAAATGTTGTGATTTTGTCAAGGTAACCACGTGTTACTTTTCATACAGAACTTCCAGCACAAAGGATTTCAGAACTAATTGTTTAGTCCTTAATGGGACAACAGTTTTAACGTGTTTTCAAGTCCCTTTGTTCCTTGCAAAAAAATAAAGCCTAAAGATGTAACAAAAGGTATTTGCTAATCAAGCAAATACACAGTTGGACAGATAGACATATATTGCTGCTGTCTTGTGTCTGGCCAATCCTAGGAAACAGATCTTTAAAGCTGTAGCTGGAAGACTTGTACTGTCAAGGGATACTGACTTCTCATTAAAGACTGTAGCTAGCTAATTCTGAAGCTCAGAGAAACCAAGAGAAGAATTACTTTTGTGCTTATTACACTTCTTATTAGGTCTTGAGTAAGACTGATATTATGCAAAAGATGAGAGCAAAAATCCATACATCCTTGGGAGGGGTTATTCAGAACCGTAACTCAGCCAGTTCAGATAAGGACACTTTTCCTGTGACTCTGTCTTCCATACCAGGCCTCATTCCCATATGAAGATTTTCTAAAAGATGTCTGAAGATGTCTGAAGATCCCTCTGGAAGAGTGGTGTCTACCTTGTGTCCTTGAATATGCCTGTAATAACCCATAGCCTTGCCATTTAGGTAAAACAAATTGCACATAAAAACTGTATTTCCCTGATGCACTAGTATGCATTTCTTTTCTAATCTTAACAAATCAAGGTTAAACAGATTTTGGCATGAGAGAACCTGACGTTCCTGTAAAAGTTTATGGCTTCCTGTTTGTCCTGAAATGATCATAGCCATTACTTAGCTGAGGGTCCCAGTGGAATAAAATCTCTGGTTCACCAGCCTTTAGCAGGGAATTCAGCTGGCTACTGGAGGCGCCATGATTATGGCATGTTTTAAAGTTTGCCATCACATAAATTCTTCATACTTTAGACACAATACTGGCAGCAAGCTAAGAGAAGGACTTAGAGACCTAGAAGTGATTTGGGCAGCCAGTGAGTAAACTGTTAAAGCAAGAAAGAAAAACAAATGGGGGTGTAGACAGTAAAGTTGTATTTTAAAAAAATTGATCAGATATTCTGCATTGGCAGGGGAGTGTTAATGAAGGCAAAAAGCCACCCAGGAAGCAGTGAACTATATCTGCACTGGAAAAAGATTCTTCTTTTGCCTAAAGAAAGTATATTTCGCTTGTTTCACAGATAAACTGTATTTCTCTTATATCAAGATACCTGAAAATAATCCTACTTGCAATTTTTCTTAGTAAGAGAAAAGAAACAAATCAATTCAAATGTGAGAAATAACCAGATTGCCTATGTCAGCAAGTAAATCAAGAATCTTGCCTCTAAGATATTTCCATTTTATAACGGTTCTCAGCAACCACTTAGTGATTACTCTGCCTCATAAATTGACTTCCCCTGTTCTAGAAATGCCGCTACAAGGTAGCACTGTGCAGTACTATAAATAAGCTTAAGAGATAGATATAAATATTATCATAAACTAGCTTCTTTTCAGACAACTTGGAGATATAATAATTTTGAGGTTAAGTCTGTCACATTCGTTTTCTGGCTTGAAAAATATTTTTGTTCAAATTCAGACCATCAGATGCAACGCAAAATGTGGTGACTCATGCCAAATTTTTTCAGTCAGAATAATGTAAGGAAAACCTTTCAAAATAAAGTTTGTGATATTTGTTGCCTTTAACGTGGAACAACTGCGGCTTGTTTTGATCATGAATCATTTTGCATAATCTTTTCGATGAGAATTTCTGTAACTTTCAATAGCTCTTATTTGTGAGTACTTCACATACTTTATGTGCACTTTGTTGTAACCTGTGTATTTTGAATACTTTGATGTGGAAATACCGAACTTTTAGCATTACAAAAAACCTTTGGGAACTGAGATTTCTCATTCATTTTACAACATTTCTCTTTTGGTCTGCGCTTTTGCTTATTCTATCAGAGGTTATTGTGGGGTTCTGAAATAATGTTTTCCAAAATAAGAAAAAATATAAAACAGATTACACATGTTTGGTAATGGAAAATATATTTGTTTCACAGTGTCACACACACTACAGGTAGCAAATGTATATTTGATATTCTTTAAATCCACTGTTTATTACAGATTACACTGACAGCTTTTATCAGGATGAAGCCTTGGTGTGAAGAAATCCCACTGAACTTAATAGGAGTTCTAGATATTTGTTAAGAAGGGCTCTAACAGCTGCATGTAAAAGGACAGACATTAAAGGGGAAAAAATGATGCAAACTGAATGAAAAATGAAGAGAAGACAGCAGTTTAAAAATGATGCTCTGCACAAATGAAATATACCATTCAAAACAGAGTATTTAAACTTTTAAAGAAGAAAGGCCCTTTAAAGAATGTGTTCATTTCCCATCCTCATAAATAAAAGGAAGGAAGTCACTGTACTTGTTCATTTTAAAGAAATACTGAGTAAAATGAAGTGGCAATATTTTTGACTAAAATGAACCACTATCAGGTTGACCCTAAACAGATAAGAATAACAGCTTTATTGCTCTTCCATGTATGTACATCCTAAAGTGAGGTGTTCATTCTTAACGTGACCTGTATGTTCAGGCTGAATTTAGTCTTTAAGGAACAGTAGCACCAAGAAAATTAATTTCTGTAGAATGCTGGAAAGGGTTTCATTAATCTCCAAACATCTCTTTTTCAACACTGTATTAGCAGGTGCAGTGTACTCAAGGAAGTTTTCCCAGCTTACCTAACAACACCTTTGGATTTTATTTTCAGCTTGAATACAAGCAAGTGGTTCCTATGGAACTGTGAATCATATTCTTCTTGCCATACCAGTTTTATCATGGAAAAAACATATTGTAAGACTACAAAGTCATAGTGCATGTTGAACATATAATATTACCATCCATTCTACTAAATCAAATGCAGAAATAACCTTGTAGCCACTTTGGAAGTTAATATGCCTAGAAAGCAAACTCAGAATAAGGACAGATAAATTTGTGAAAGAGAATAGTAGCTGCAATTGGGATGGTATTCATTGTTTATACTGCAAAGGAAACCTCCCACCTCCCAAAATTCTCAGTTCTCTTGGTCTTTAATTACTTTTCCTCTGAAAAACATTGATCTTCTCACCTATCTCTAGGGTTCAAATAAGGTAACATACAATTGCTTAAGATTACACTCAGTGTCACTTGATGTGCCGTGCATGTTTTAAGCAAATGTATAACTAAGCAGAAGTGATGGTATGGTGTCTAATTTCAGCACAAGAAAGTACTATGAAGCTCAAAATTTAAATGACACCTCCCACACCCTACCAATAGCATCCTTACTCAATGTAATTTGAGTCTTTTTTAATCAGACTATGACAGGAACCAGGAAGCTCATGGTCCTGTCGTCTGACTCAGAAGTGCACAGATGTTTTCAGAGTGGAAAGCTAAAATTAGGACCATTCCCTTCATTAGGCAATATCATCATAAAATGAGCAGAAAATCTTTATTCTTGAAAAAAGCAAGGCATCCTACTGCCCAGCTGCCTTAATTTACCCTTCACTCCTTTAGGCAACTTGGAATAGGCTGAAGTAAATGTCTTAACAGGTTATTCAAGAAAAAAAAAAAATCAATGGGTGCTTTTGACCACAAAAGAAGTTGAAATCAATATACAAAATAAAAAGTTGTTGATATTGGTCTCTATTCTTAATTCCACCATTTGAGAAAGGCAAACGATACTCACACTGTTTTGATATGAAGGGTACTATTAGGAAGTCCAGTCTTTTTTGTCTGGGCATTCTTTCAACAGCATTAGAAGAAATATGTTGCTCTCTTTTGACAACAAAAGGCATATGCAGGAAGCTTGAGAAACAATTTCTTTTTCTTGCTTGTCTTCATCAGGTGCAAGGTTGTACAAACGGTATCCCCAAACAATTGCAACTGCTCCAAATTTTATATTCTTCTGAATTAGCACCCCACACCTGTTTAATATTTCTCCATTGTCCCAGTTTTATTATTTATTTGATTTGTTGCCCCACTATCTTCTGCATTGGTCAGCAATTTTATTAAGTTTTATCTTAAATCTTTTGCCATCTACAATGCTTCTCATTTATTTTCTCATAAATATCACCCTAACAGATAATTTACTCTACATTAGTGGTTTGCACTGGACCTGCCAAGTGTATGGCTTATGCTGCTTTCATGAGTTCAGAGCCCTGGATATTTCATCTGGTGACCTTCTGAAATCATAGTGGACTGAGCCTACAGTCCTCAATGATAAAAAAAAAAAAAAAGTCTAAAGGCAGCTTGGCCATCTCTTAATAAAAAATACTTCTATAGCATGGTGCTTGTGTCCAGTGAGGCCTTGGGTGTAGCATGGCAGACACAAATCTTGAAGGCCACCCTGAGCAGGAACAGCCTCATAGTTCAAAATGACATAGTATTATCTATATAAGCAAACAGAAATATCCCTGAAATGTGAACTGGACCTGAAGATTTTAGGGAAAGTACTAGCTGGATTGGAACAAGTTTTGCCAGAGAAAACTTCCTAGAATATTCATGTCGTATTGCTAAGAAATGTTCCTGGTAATGCTTAATTTACTAGAATAGATGGCCCCAAAGTGTGCTTTAATAATTAAACTTGTTTTCCTGTTTTCCTCCATCTTTCTCTCTGGTACTTTCCCTTCCATGATTTCCCTTCAGTAGAATCAAGATTTGGAGTGTAGAATGACAGTGGAAAGCATGATCTCAGTAAAGTAAAAGCAAAGGCGAGAAAGAGCTTTCATAGTAGAACTGGTTATTGGAATATTGCTCTGCTTATGTGGAACAGGAAAACAAGAAATTGGCTTGAAAGTGAGCACAGAGCTGTGGAGTACTCACCTCAAGTGTTGTGTGCTGTTTTGGGTGCTACAATACAAGAAAGATAGAAAGCTGTTAGAGAGTGTCCAAAGGAGGGCCATGAGGATGGTGAAGTGTTTAGATGAAAAGCTTTATAATGAACAACTGAGGTCACTTGGACTGTTCAGCCAGGAGAAGAGGACACTGAGGGAGACCTCATCACAACTTACATCTCAGTCATAAGAAGGAATAGAGAAGCAGATACTGATCTCTTCTCTGTGGTGACTGGTGACAGGACCAGAAAGAATAGCACAAACCTGTGTCAGTGGATTTAGGTATTAGGAAAAGGTTCTTTACCCAGAGGGTGGTTGGGCACTGGAACAGGCTCCCCAGGGAAGACCCTGCAATACCAGCCTGACAGTGTTCAACAAGCATTTGGACAATCCTCCCAGACACATTTTTGGGGTGGTCCTAGGGCCAATAGTTGGACTTGGTGATCCTTGTGGGTGCTCTCCAACTCAGGATATTCTATGATTTTATGATCAAAGTAATAGCAATGTATTATGTAGAAAAGGTGTGGTCAGACAATTTTCAACCTCCCCCCAAAATAAAATGCTGTCTCAACCCTAGCAGATGCATAAAAAGCTCACCAGAATCTGCTTTCAGACCCCGATTTCCTTCAACTGTTGCTGTCTTCTACAAGCCATCTTCTGACATAGTGTGTTACCTCTTCAGTTTTCAAATAATAAAGCATGGGTTGACCACATGTAGCACATAAACCTTGACAAATCAGTGACTTTCATTATGCAACACAAATAACAGTAGTAATATTAATAAAACATTAATGGGTGTGAACAGAGGAAACCATGCACTTTCCTGAACTTAACAACTGTGAAAGAGAAAAGGATTTAGAGCTCTCTTACAGTTGCCAACATTTTTAGGAGTGATATTTCACTTCCAATTTAAAGACAATACTCTCTTTTTCTACACCTCTGTACTTCTAGGATGATAAAACCACTTTTCACTTGGAACAGTTATTGAGATACTGCTTTCTATTTTCCTTGTAAAACACAATTTTCAATTTGCGGGTACTTGATCACTTTACAAAGCCATGATCTTGGATAGTAACATTGCCAGTAATTCTGCATCTGGACAAAATGGTTTGTCAATTGCACTAACAGAGCTGCTGCCCATTTCATGAAGCCCCTATTTGCTCTTATCAGTCATGGAAGCAATGATCCAGGTGATGAAAAGGAAGTTATTGTAACAGCTAGAGACAGACAGAAATATTGTAATTCTAGTAACTATACTTTCACATTTCTGAACAGGTCAAAATAAGTGGAGTAGCTATCGTCTATTATATTCAGTGGTGGTTTGTAAAGAAAAAAAAATCTGTACTCTCTAGGGTAAATCAAATAAAACCATTCTGCTGGCTTTGGTTGTGGTTCACTTAGCAGATCAAAGTTTCTAGCAGTCAGTTTCACTGACTAAAGTATTTGAGAGTGGTGACTATTGCCTTATTGAAAAGGAAAAAAAAAGGTCAAGAGGAATGACTCTAAGGTGATGATATTTTTCATTTTTACTGTCTCTGCCTCTCCAGCAAGCTTCAACAAGCACATTATGAAGATGTTGTGCAAACAAAGTGTGAAATCTTCCTACAAGATGCCAAGTATTTTCCTGAGTCAGTTTGCAAATTCCATGATATATGATTTATAAAAAGTTTCTGCTTCATAGGCATAATTTTTACACTAAAAATGTTGCCTGAGAAATAGAAATTAGAAATTTCAATCAAGTTTAGAACTAATTCAAATTTCCCAGCATTTTTATGTGTATATCATCAAATGAGAATACTGCAGACTCTTGTTTAGATCAAAGCACCACTAAATGCTTACCCAGCTGCAAACCCATTCTCAGCACAAGTCATTTTCAGAATATGGCAAAAATATTTCACCTGGATTCTAATATTTGCATGAATATTAGTTTGATCTTGATTGATGTAGGGAAATGACTGGGTTTTTTTTCTCAAAAAGGACTAAGATGCCTGCAATTTTTCCCATATTTCATGGTTCAAACTTTAGGGCAAGTATGGGGTATTTTTTGTGAAAAAGTAGTGATTCTTATTTTCTCATCACCCTGACAAGCTACTTACTTGAAAAGATGTTTCAGATGGCAACAATTCCACATACTGTACACTAAACAGATCTGAGAAATAGTATTTTAGCCATGCTAGAAGTCTTATACATTTGAGATTTTTGTTTTTCTTACCATCAGATCTTCAAACTGAAGAGAACTCCTAAACTCTACAATCAGCAGTATATGATCAGTTACCAAAATGGAAAAGTAGCTTTCAGGATTTTCCCATAGTACTGCTAAATATTGTGCTCAGAGTTCACTAAACACAATTTCAAACACCGCTGATATTTTCTTCTTAAATCTTCAAGTAAAATTTGTAACGTAAGATGTTTCTGATAGTCAAAACACTAGTCTTGATATGTGTTCCTATTCCTCTTCTGACAGGTCTCTCAATTTATTCTTGGCAAAACATATAACAACATTTTTTGCAAAGGATGCCAAATGGGAGAGTACACATACCATATAATTTCCAGAATTTTTTCTTTAATCAGTGTCTTTCCAGCACGTGACAGAACTACAACAGTATCCCCTGAAATTAAAGTACTCTTTGCTTCCTTCACAGGAGAATCAGATTCCTCATCTGTGTCAGTGGTCTGAGTCCTTTGATATGAATCCAAATCATCTCCAGTTGTCTCACACTGCTTCAGGTCTCAGCAATTTTACTTTATACAGTTTAGTTTCTTCACAGGAAACCAAATCTGAAAAAAACTATGTGAACACATTTTCTCTGAGTCAAAACTTTATGTGGGGTTGCAGTACCAGCAGTCCTTTGTTAGGCACAGACCATGGGTAACATTTGACAGTCATTGCACCCACAGGAGCTACTAAAGCAAACCTGTCAGCTGATCTGTGGACTGTACAGAGGAACTCGTGCTGAGAGCAGCTTTCCCTTTGCCCTCCAGTGCCAAACATTTACAAATTCCCTTCTTGGACAATCCTGACCTTCCAGCTGCTTGTACCTCTTTAGATATTTTGCATCTTTAAATCATATTCCTGTTTTATGTTGCCTTCTCTGCATTGTATTTCCATGTACTCTTTTTATTTTTATGTATTATCCTTATATTTCACTTTTCGGGGTTTGTTTGTTTTGTGTTTTGGTTTTTTTTTTTTTTTTTTTTTTTTTTTTTTTTTTTTTATTAGCCCAAGGAGCAGGTCCCAATCACTAGGCTAATACTTATTAGCAACTAGCAGGACCCTAGGCAGAAATGGGCAATTTTTTATCTCAGAAAGCAGTCCTTGGGAAACAGATAACCCCTTGCTGTTGGACATTTCAGAATCAACTAAAAGTTTTGAATTCAAGCGAATTATAACCTTGATTTGAAAATTCAAGATAATCCCTGTGGAGAAGCAATGTGACTAACTTTTCTGATTTGCTGGCCCTGCAGCTAGCACAATACAAATACATGCGACACAATACAGGTATATTAATTCCTTCCTGCATAGAGAGCATCTGTATTCATCTTACTGCAAAATAACAGAAAACAATTATTTTTATTTCTTGGGTTGGCAGTCCAGAAGCATTAATTAAAAAGTTTTGTGACCAGTTTGGGCAGAGTGATAATCACTTCACCAATACTTTAACTTAAAATTTTAAAATTATTTATGCCCAGTCTCTCTAAGTTTCATTTTTCTTGCATTTGACTTTGAAAAATATTCTGTTCACATGCTTTTGTCTAAAGTTCACTTTTCTGTTATCTAAAAACAATTAATTTACCTGTGTTGAAATAAGCAATAGCTAAATATGTAGCCAGCAGGCTTTTTATGATTTTATCTGTAAACATTACTCCGTAGGTTTCTCAGCTCTCTCATTTCAGAAATTTCGTTTCTTATAACTAGACAGAGATTACAAAAATTACTTCCATTCCAACAGAATTATTTTCTTACAGGCAGGTCTTTTCAATATCTTTTCAAAGTGTTTCAACCATTTTGAGACCAGAGAAAAATCACTGATATATATGTACAGAAAATATTTATTTTTAAAAAAAATGAAAGAATTAAGAAAATGAAGGGGTTTCGATCCATTTTATTCAACTGAAATAGAAATAAATTTTATACCTTTCTAAATTTATTAAATTTTCCATATTGTCTTTCTGTGTATTCCAAGGATTTCAATGACCAATACATACCAGTGGTCTCCTAAGAGTGTAAGCATTACCAAATGCACATTTAGTGCACTTTAAGTTTACATATACATAAAAATCCAAATAATTTGAAGTTTTTTATGCAATAGTATTGTAAAGAAGCAGTAATAAATATTCAGCATATTTAGGAAGGCTATAGATATTTCTGGTATCTATAAAGAAATATAAGTGATCAGATCATGCTGTTAAACTCTCATCACCAGCTATGATATTTCCTGCAATTTTGTGTATAAACACAACCCAGATCCAGATATAAAATCCAGCAAGGCACCATTCTGAGGTCTTCTTCCTAGTGAGTGGCCACACAACCTTGAAGTAGCCTAGAATCTGGTGTTAACTTCAATATACTTGAATGCCTTAAGTTTGTCTATGTTTTTCAAGACTAATGTATTGAAATAAGCTTTGAGATGCTCAGCCTTCATTTCAGACCAAATTCACCAGTGCAGCACAAAAAGCTTAATCTGATTATTGCTTTCTCTTGCTCTCTTCTCAACATATCATTCATATTCTTACATGATTAAAATCAGAAAGAGAATGGTGTACATACTTTCTTTCTTTCAATTTCGTTTTCTCACTAGTGTATTTTTTTTCATTTATTGCTTTTAAGAAAACATAGTTTTAACTATCTCTTCAATTGTGCAAAACTTTCAGTATTCCTGTTCATTTTTTTTATTCCTAATTTGAGGATTTTTTAATTAGAATAACACTTTCTGAAATTAAATAGGCCAGGAATTTTTTTAGAGGTACTTATCAATCATTGTTGCATCAGTTCTTATACCTGTGCCCAATAGCTTACAAACTACCCACAATAGTTTACAAATTATTGGGCATTGGCTGCATTTGCAGTTACTGAATGTTGATTGTATAGCCTGTTTTTTGTCTTGAGATAAAGTGGAAGTTTCTTGCTTAGAGGTATTAATGTCAAACTGTTTTGTATGTATCTAAGAAGTTAACTTTTTTATTGTGGTTATTTATATAGGACATTAGAAATTTGAAATTGTTTGATGAGAAAACAATACACAGGCTTAATCAAACCATGTCAATACTTCATCTTTATTGGAGGCAAAGAGCACCTTTGCAGTTTTGATGTCAGATTTAAAGAAGAAAACTGCAATTGTCAACATGAATCTGTCATACCTGCTATAAATTTATATTTTACAGCAGACTTACTGTAAACAGAAAAAAACTTAAAGCTAGTGAAGGAAATTAAGAAAAAAATAATAGATGCAAACAGGGATGTCAAAGCAGAGGGAGGGAGAGGAACACCATATAACATGACTT
This sequence comes from Lanius collurio, assembly GCA_020086605.1. Taxonomy (NCBI): domain Eukaryota; kingdom Metazoa; phylum Chordata; class Aves; order Passeriformes; family Laniidae; genus Lanius; species Lanius collurio. The sequence continues at coordinate 1,124,343 of JACBWW010000011.1, read as the reverse complement.
CCTAGGTTCACTTTATTGGGTTAACTGCATGAAGGCTGCTGGGGAAAGGTGATCATTTCCTCAAACTCATGCTCACACATGCATTCACAGCATCATCTGAGCCATCAAATGAACCTTACTATGTTTTTTCTCCCTTGAGATGGTAGAGTATATCAGAGGGAAGACAGAGTGCTGCCCTGAATACAGGGCAATAGTCCAGCCCAGCATGTCATGCTCCCACCTCGAGCATTCTGTATTCAGGCTGTGGCAGACAGCCCTGTGGTAATGTCCTGATCTCTGCTGGGAGGGGGCACTACAGCCAGACCTGTCAATCAGATCCATCCTTAATGAAATCACAACTCACCTTTTCAAGTATTATTAATCTTCTTGCAGTTTTTGATTTCTGGCTGGTGTCAAGGCTCATTGCATTGAATTTGTGAGTGCAAACTCAAAGCAAGCAAATTATTTCCAAGGACATACTTCTATAATCTCTATAAATGGCAAGTAGGATTTAAGTCTTTTGATGTGGGAGGTAAAACAACAAGCAGAACTGGTGAAAATACCACAGAATAATAGAATGAATAAGGCTGGAAGTGACCACTGGAAGTCACCTGGTCCAACCTCATTGCTCAAGTCATCTGCATAGCAAAGAAGTTCTTCCTCAAATCCAAGTGGAGCTTCCTCTGCATGTTTCTGCCCATTGCCTCTTGTCCTATTGCTCAGCACCACTGAGAAGAACCTGGCACCATGCTCTTAACATCCTCCCTTCAGATACTTACACACATTTTTGAGGTGCCCTCTCAATCGTCCCTTCTTAAGGCTGAACAGGCCCAGCTCTCTCATCTTTCCTCATGAGAAAGATGCTCCTGTTCCTTAATCATCTTTGTTGCCCTCTCCTGGACATGCTTCAGGAGCTCCATGACTCTTTTTTACTGAGAAGTGCAGAACTGGACACAGCCTGAGTGTGGCTTCACTATGGCTGAATAGAGGAACAGGATCACCTCCCTCAACCTGCTGGCAATGCTCTTCCTAATGCACCCTAGGATACCACTGGTCTTCTTGGTCCCCAGGGCACAGTGTTCGCTTATGGACAGCTTGTTGTCCACCAGCTCCCCCTCTACTCCCCCCCCCACCCTTCAATCTTCTTTGCAGAGGTGTTTTCCAGCAGGTCAGTCCTCATCCTGTCCTGGTTCCCAGGGTTATTCCTCCCCAGATTCAGGACCCTTCATTTGCCTTAGTTGAATTACATCAGGTTCCTTTCTGCCCATCTCTCCAACCTGTCAGGATCCCTCTGGGCTCCGGAATGGGGTGCTCTGTCACCTTTCCAAGGAATGAGGTGAGTCTGACTGACTGGTACTGCCCTGGGTCTTCTTTCTTGCCATTTTGAAGACTGGTGTGATATCTGCTTTTTTTCTAGTCCTCAGGCAAACTAGAAAAATCAATACTCAGGTCAGCGAGTCCAGACATATCAGGGAAAATGGAGGCAGCTGGGCACTCTTTTTGGGAACAATACTAGTATTTGTTGCAAATTTAGTGTATTATGTATTAGGTGGTTTATGTCAGTTTATGCTGTTCTCAAACCAAAGGACCAAGTAAAAGAAGTGTGAAAAGTCATGTTTTGTCATGTGTCTACTGCTACCTCAAAGTAGGAAAAGCTTTTGGAGAGAATGCTGACTATATCTCACTGAGGCTGGAGACTAAATCTTGTGAAAAAAAATACTACCTTGTTAGACCAATAAAAAATCCAGAAATCAATAACAGTAACTAAAAAAAAAAAGTACTTGCAACTGACTTACCCTAAATAATCTAAGGAGTTTAGAAATAAAATAATCTTTGAGTCTTTCGAAACTTAAATTCGAATTCATACCATAATTTTTATTATTATGCAGTGATTTATGCTTTCTGTTTGCAGATAGAACTTAGACCAGAATTTGGGTTTGGAAGAAAATCATAGGTAACACTCTTATTTTATACTACAACTCTCTGCTCTCTAAATTTATGCTGATCTTTCTGAAATGAGAACCTACTGGACACTTCTTAGGATAATAGCAATATGGAACTCTAATGACAACCAACATAGTAAATAAGCAACAGGAGAAACACAGAATAACTTTACATTGTGTGTGTTTTCTTGCTAGAAGTATCTAAGTTATTTATGATTAAAATTAGATGACAAAATAGGTTGCTGACATAGGTCCTGAAATTATTTTGAGTTGACCATTTAAAAGTCTCTTCTGAAAGCTTTCCATACACTTTGATTCTCGCTCTGTTACTGGAAACTGTTCACACCATGTACAAATTCACAGTACATTTTAAGTGCTGATGTGAATAGGATTTGAAAAGTCTCATCAGTATTTTCTACATGGATAACATTTGTAACAACACAGCCACAGGAACCTTTTCTGTAGCTTAAATAGTATGCAGGATTTGAATGGAAATTATGCTCCAAAAAGAGTGAAATTTCAGCATTTCTTCTAAAGAAAACTGCTTATCACATGGGTTTCAAACTCTATGAAATACTTAATTCACAAACTTCAAAGAGAATATTGAGTTCCTCCAGGTTAAGTATTATCATAAGTACCATTAGATACTAAACTTCAATGTAACCACTTTAATACTTCAGAAAACAAACCAAAAAAATTTAATGAACAATATGAAATTATTTAAACCTGATGAAGAATATAAAAGTTAAATAAAAATCAAAGTCTGTATATTTAAAGAAAGGAAGGGTTTATAATTTTATACACTCTGTAGCATTTAGAGCATATTTTTCATTCTTTCCCCACTTGCAAAAACATACTTAGCTTCTGAACACCTTTCTGATAAATAGGGTTTGTATGAAAATTTTATAGGTATCATTATAAATTTGAACTAAAATAATGTAACAGACTATTCAGATATATTGATTCCTGTATCATGGCTGAAATGACACTGCAAAATACATGTTGTTTTCCTTTTCCTTTTTTTTTTTTTCTAAATTGTTCTTCCAGATGCAGTTTGGACTTACTTTTGTTATTTTCTAAGTAGTATTAAATATTGTTTCAAGAATATTTTTCACACATTTGTTTGATACTCACCTACATGGGGGGCTGGTTTTGTAAAACTGGCTTTTAAATTAGGTCACCATTACAGAAAAAAACTCACTCCTGAAGTGTGTTTAGGCTTGTCACAGCAAGATTTCAGCCACTAGTTCTTACATTTTCCAGTATGATACCAACTGACAGTGTTTGTTAGCTGTGTCCTTACCTTTCAGCCTTGATAATATCATATTGTGCCAGTGGATCTTTTTTTTTTTCTTTGCAAAAATAGTTTCTCTGAAATACAAACTTTGCTTACTTGTATATCTTACTGTATCTCATTGTTACGGCTCTTGATAAATCTTTTGCTCTTTTTTTCACTGCATATATTAACTTTACACTTTTTTCAGGATAAAAGTATTGAATTAAATCCTTTAGGAAACCACTAAGACAACAATCTGTTTCTGCTACATAACTACTTTATTTTTATTGATACATGAAAAATTACTGAATAGAAGTACAACCACCAATTTAACATTGTACATAGCTATATTCTTAAATGTAAACATTTTTGAAGATGATGTCTGGCATTAAAGTGCAGCATTATAAAATTCCATTACTTCCATCTGTGATGAATACTTGAAGAAACACTAAAAGGACTTGGGGGGGTGAGGCTATTTTTGTAGGATGTTGAAGAGGGCAATTTATATCAAAGTGTTTTGGAGTAAAGAAACAAGTTCACTGTTTTGATTAATATTTTAGCTTCAGATATTGAAATTCTTTTTCTTCTGCTCTGATTCTACTGTCTGATCCTGAACCCTTTATGTTTAAAGTTGTTAAATGGAAGCACCTCTCTCTGGTAATTGTCTCTGATAACCTTCCTAACTTAAACAAAATATCACAGCAACTTTGCTTTTGTCATCTTCTATAATGATGTTAGACTTAGTTAATACTGTAATAATTACCAGGTAATCTGTCATTTAAAATTCAATGGGAATTTATAACTGGATTTGTTAGCTGTAGCCAAGTGATGCAGCTGGAAGGAAGAAACCTTGTATGGTTCCATATTAAGTTAAGGCTTTTAAAGGTAGAATTCTTGGAAGCAATAGGTAGTGAATGTTCTTGGTGAGTCCTGAGTCTGAGTAAAGTTGTCTTAACTGTAAAGGGTTCACTTTAAAAAAAAAAATGAATTGCAACCCTTAGCGGGATGTATGGATGTGTGTGACAGCATATGGGCAATGACAGAAATCAGGCTTTCTGTTAGAATACCACAAAGCTATTTTGAGTAGTGCAACACGTGGGAAAAAGAAACAACCATGCTCTTACTTGTGCTCTGTCTTCTGTTTTCAAAGACTCTTTTTAAGGAGCCTTGTGGACTCCATCGGGAGTGGATTTTCCTGTCTAGCTACTTAGCCTGGTGAGTAATGGATCATAATGTTGTGGCTTGCATGTGGCTTACAAGGGCCCACTTAGCCCTCCCACTATCTGTAAATTGTATTGAAAGGCTGATAGCTAATGGTATGCTTTAAACTAAAGTGTAGCACTGGTGATGTGTAATATTGCACACGTAGTACTCCAAGTAATAGATCATGTTGTTACTTTCTTAAATGTCCACACAGTACAGCTATATTGTATGAATTTGTATGCCATATATTCAGTTAGCAGTTTTCACCCCCAGATAGCTATTGCTCATAAGATTGTCTAATTGACAGCAATTAATGACACATTTATTCCAGTCAGATGTTTGTATCATAGAAGTTTCACATCATATTTGTTTCTATTTTAAGGGTGCTTGATGAATGAGCACAGGTAAATGGAAAAGAAAATGGAAGCACTGAGGTAAGTAGAAATTTCACTTGCTGATTCAGTAGCATAACATATGTAACCTGGTCTCTGTAGCCAGCCCTGGTTCTTCATCAACAGGAAGGGCTTTTCCTCTTGTGTGCTCATGGCAATTGCAGATGATTGCAGCATACTTACTGCCATTGATGACAAGTGCTCCGTGGCACAGCAAGGATGTGTTTTGTAATTCCCAGTCTGGCTGGGACTAACATGAATCCTCTTTACATTTGGTGTAGAGCCTAATGAGATCAGTCACCTCTTTCCCTTGATGATCCTGCTCAGTTACTGCCAAGCTGCCTCATTAAGCTGTTCATTGGCAATTTCTCTGTCCCAAAAATCTCCCTAATCTCTCTAGCAATCTAGCTGGTGCTAGGTTTTGGACGTCTAAGAAAGACAATTGAACCTCGGGAATGAATGGTACTGGGGAAGAGAAGTTATTCTAAATAAGGGGAAAACCAGAGTCTGTGATGTCTAGAGTATACCATTCATACTTCAGTGGAAAGATGAGGTATGTGTCTGAAGGTCTAGTTGTGCTGGACAGAGACCCCTTAAACAAGTAAAAATGGTCATTACCTTAGCTGGTAAGGTTGTATATCTTAGTTTAACCCTATTTGACTCAGCTATTTTTTCAGCAAGTAATAGTTGTACCCAATTTGACAGTGTTGGGAAATTTTGTATAATTCAGGAAAATAATGTTTTAGATAAAATCTGCTTTAGACTAATTTTTTTGGGGTGGATTAAGAACTGTCTGGGAAGCCTTTTTAATTGGGCTTGGTGGAGACACAAGCTTCCCTTTGGAGGTTGAAGGCAGTTTGGTGTGAAAATGCGGGGGGGGAAGTAATATTGTGCCATTCTGTTCATAAGGTCTCAT